>PVIR01013168.1:0-42939 GCA_004026965.1 Petromus typicus
ACAAAGGAAAATATTTAACTTTACAAACAATTCAAAAAATCTAGAAATTGAACAGGAGGCCACTAGTCTTGAGGCTGCTTGGGGGAGAGAGCCGTCTTCTCTCCGCCTGTAGGAGAGGAACTGTCATTTTCCTAAAATGCTTCTGAGGAGGTAAGAGAAGACTTCACACTGGAAAACCTGGCAGTGAGCAGTCACAACGGGGACTTCTGTTCATTAGGGCCCGTCTGCCTGCCACAGGGAGCTCATTTCCTGAGTGTCCCGGGAAGTAGATTGCACCCACACAGGTCCCTGGCAGGCAACCGGTGTTCTGTGAAGGGATCTGGTGACAGCATGGAGAACCTATCATTCCGGCACTCGGGAAGCTGAGGCAGGAGGATCACTGTGAGCTGGTCAGCCTGGACGACATAGTGAGCTCAGGGCCAGCATGAAGCATGTAGTAAGACCCTGTCTTATAATAAAGGAGGGGAAAAAAAGAAAATCAAAGTGCCCATGAGTGGTATGTTGTCTGGAAACCACAGCCAGGAGTGTCTGGAGGCAGAAATGTAGAAAGGGCCTGGGACTGTACAGCACTGTGCCCTGTGTGCTCTATTTCTCCTATGCAAAGGGTCAAGTTGAATTAGGCACAGTACAGTGTTAACTACAGTGATTACTAGCAAAATAGAACAGGTACAGCAATATATTGCAATGAAGGTTACGTGATATGGGTTCTTTCTTTCCCTGTCTCTCTCTCTCTCCCTCCCTCCTTTGCTCCCTCCTTCCCCCCTCTCCGTTTCCCCCTCCCTCCCTCTCTCCCCACCCTGTAGACCTTTGGATGAGGAATCTGGGCTGTGGGGAAGGCTTGTTTTCCTAATTTTTTTTACAAACACCTTGCATTGCTTTTGCAATTTGGGGAAACAAAGGCAGGAGTTGCCAGCGAGTTTTACGGCATGCACACAGCCACCTCTTCCTGTCAGGGATGTGCCCTTGCAGCCTCTGACCCTGCGGAAATGTCCTCCCTGACCTTCCACTCATTGTAGCTGCTTTGCTGAATTCACAGGACGGTGGCTGGTGTTGTGGACTTGCTCAGTCAGTCCAGTGTTGTGCGCTGAATCTCCACAGCAAGACATCCTTCCTTTACCTTCAGCCAGAAAGAAAGTGCTTTACAAAGTCCAGTTTTGATCTTCTGAGGGGCCCAGGCCCAGGCCCAGTCAGGCCTCTCACAGTGCCACCATGTCAGGAGAGTCGGTACCAGGGAGCCCAGCTGGGCCCCGGGGTGCCGACAATGTCCTTGGGCCTTTGTGGCTCTTCTGCAGCCAGAGATCCCTGCAGGGCCGAGGTCTCCATCACCCCACCTGCTTATCCGTACACCGCAGGTTTCCGCCGCTCACCGGCCTTCCTCTAAGTCCCCTCTGTATTTGGGATCCTTGATCTTAGTCAGAAAGCACTTCTGATTTATAGAAGCAAGTGGGAAAAGTGCAAGTGCGTCAGCTGCATGCGCTGGTCATGCCTGACCTCACGCCAGAAGAGCTTCAGCTTCATCCTGGGAGCAGAGACCCCTCCCTCCCTCCTTGGGTGCCGGTGCTGGCTTCTCCCGGGACTGAGCTAGTGCCACTCAATACCCGGCTGAGCAGGGCGGCACCCCCTGGGCTCAGGCCCTTAGCTCTCTTTGTGCACCCCACCCTGCTCATCAGCACCCAGACCTGGCTATTCTCAGCTCCTCTCTGAGGAGATCAGAGCCAGTGGCCAGTCCGGCCGGGCTGCCGACCTCTCTGGATACACTGGACACAGACTTCTGATAGGTCCAGAGCTGCCCTTGCTGACCATCGACTTGTCCAGGAGGGAGGACTGACACTCCCTCGGCAAGGTGGGGAGGCTGGGCGCAGGGCCCTTCGGGTCCCTCCACACCCCGCTGCACTCCCGCTCCACCACAGATACCTCAGGCTGTGGAGACTTAAAGGAAGCAGAGTCCAACCCCACCGAGGCCTCCTGCCTGGTGAGTCAGAGCCCAGTGGCAGCGCCATGACTCAGACCAGGGCTTTTTGTCTTTGGCTGTGCAAATAAACAAAGCTTGAATGGGCGCCTGCAGGCCAGGTGCTGGGCGAGAGTGGGAGGCTGGGCTTCGCTCAGCTGCTGAGGCTGTGGATGCTCTGGGGAGGCAGCCCAGGTTTGCTAGTCTGGGGCCTGCGTCTTGCCGTCCCCTCCCTGGGCATGTGCGGGGCTCATGGGCCCCTGGTGCCTACCCCTGGCCTCTGTGAGGTCAGGGGTGGGCTCACAGGTGAGACCTTTGGTTGGTGTCGTTTTTGATATTTGATGACAGCCAGCTCTAAGTGCAACATGGGGGCTCCTGAAGGGTGACTGGGACCCAGCCCCTGACCAGCCTCTACTGGCCTTTCCTACATGCTTGCTAATGGCTACCAAGTGGCCCAACTCGTCTGCTGCTGGTCCTGCATCTTGGCAACTGCATTGGGAACTGCCCCCCCCAGCAGACGGTAACACTCAATTTGGGCACAGAGCCCCAGGTCAAGAAGTGGGCAGAGTTCCTCCCAGCACCAGCCCCAGTTGCCTATCTGGGGAGCTCTTGGCCCTGGGAGAACCATCAAGCCCGCACAGGTGATTAAGCCTTAAAATACGCAGGGTCCAGGAGGGGGCAGACTCAGGGGACCTCGCACAAGCTCCCAAGCTGTGAGAGGAAAGCACCTCTCTTGACCCCACGTTCAGCGCCCTCTGGAGAATCTTGTTCCGTGATCTCTCAGAGGTGGGGAACAATGCACAGTCTACCTCACATCATCTTTGTGAGCAAAGTGTCGCTGTCAGTCATGGGACATTTCCAGTCTTCCCACCTAGCAATGCCCAGCCGGGGATAGTTCAGGCCCACTTTCCTGGACCCGTCTGCAGCCCAGGGACCCCAATCACACTGTTATAATCAAGTGTTGATGGGACAATGTGTGACCTGCCCCCATCTCTGTTCCCTTAACCAAGCGGCCCCTAGCAGGATGACCACCCACCTGGCATGGCCCTGGCCCTTTGCCAGCGTGGGCCATGCTTGTTATGCTGGGCAGCATTTCTAAGCCCTGACACCCTGTGCACGGACTAGTGCAGCAAGGGGCTCGCTGGGAGGAGATATGCTCCAGACCTGGCTGCGGCGCCACAGAGACAGGGCTTCAGCTTTTCAGAAAGGACAAACAGGGCATCTCCTGAAACATTCAGGAGGCAGGCAGCAAAAGCGGAAACAGGCAGGCGGGAGGACACAGCTGGACGTGCCAGCCGCTGCGCATCCGGGGACGCAGTCCGCATGAGGCTGCCCTCGGGTGGGAGAGAGTCTCAGAAGCTGTGCATCTGGAAAGGTGTGTGAGGACCCCGACCACTGACTGCGATCAGAGTGCTGGAAAAACGACTGAGCGCCGGAAGAGATGCTCCTCCTGGGAATGCTGCGCGAATGGCCAACAAACGTGTGTGCCCCTCCGTGTGGGCCACTGTCCTTGTCCACGGGATGCCAGTGATGGCCTGGAGAAGGCCGAGGGGCCGCGATGCGCGAAAGTGTCAAGGAAGATGCTGACGGGAGGATTTGGAAGAGGACAGAGGGAGCCCTTCCTGGAGCATTTCTTTTTCTCTTACCACCAGAAGGTCAGGAAATGAGAAGAGCTGCAGACCACTCCGTCTGTCCCCTGGAGGACCTCAGGGGGCGAATCCTGCCTGGCAAAGCCTCCCGAGCGGTGGCCGTGTGGGGACTGCTGCTGTCTCAGGCCACACCGGACCTAGGGTAATGTTTTCTGCTCTGGGTCAGACATGCAGAACATTAAGTCCAGCCGCAGGTCTGAGCCTGGGGAAGGCTGCTTCCCAACCGCGGACTGCGCTGCCCTTGGGACTAGTGGATTCCTCTCTCCAGGGCCCTGGCAGAGCCCTGGTCAAGCACAGCTCTATCCCCAAGGAAAGCTGACTTCAGGAGATTCTGATGTAATAGGGACAAAACGAATAGAGAACAAGGAAGGTGGCTGACTGTGGGACCCCCCTGGGTGGGGCTGGGTACAGGGAAAGCCCCTAGGGCTCCAGGCCTCAGCCCCTCACCGGCTGTGGGCTCAGGAACTTTGGAGAAAGGGGATCCGTGTGGCCAGCGGTGAGCGCCGGCTCACTGCCCTACACCCCGGTGGGGGAGCCCAGGCACAAGGCCAGAGCCCCACTGTGGGGCACCCCTGCCATCTGACGGCTCCAGAGCTTTCCCGGCTGTCCTGCTCCTCACTCCAAGAAATTCAGTGCTGGAAGCTCAGAGGCTGGAGAAGTGGGCAGCAAGTTCTGGAGGACCTCGGACAGAGAGGCGGCTCAGTGCTTATGGCTGGCGAGTCCCTCTCCTATCGAGCACGGAGACCCTGAGATCAGCTGGGGACACAGCGAGGGCCATGAGACTATCCCCATCTTGGACATGCTCCCCAGCACAGGAGCCGAGTGGAAGGGACTGTGCAGACTTGCCATGGCTGTCATAGCACATCACCAAAACCTGTCACTCCACCTGTGTCACTAGGATTCAGGGCAACTCTAGGCCACACAGGAAGAACGCACACTGCCGTCCTTCACAGGAATATGGCATTGTGGCAGAAGTGTCTGTCTGTGGGAAGCGGGCTAGCTGACATTTAGATACCTTCACGGGCTTCAGACACAGTGAACATGAAGAGCATTTATGCTGTGTTCTTTTGCTTATTTATGCAATTCAGATGTCAGTCTGACACCGATGGTCAAAAGGGAAAACAAATACAGTCATCTCACTGGACATAAAATTTTGAGAAAAATTCTTCTGATGTAAACTCTCTCCACGATATTTGAAGTCTCCACAAGTTGTTCGGAGACTTTCCTTTCCTTTGTAGACAGTGTCCAAAGCAAGTGGGAAGTCCAGGCGTCTGCGTTGAAGTCAGGACAATGGCTTTGAACTTCTAAAGTGATTCTATAAAACAAGAAAAAGAAACAGAGACAGGCTGTTGGAAAGCAGAAGATAAAATATCATCACCAGTAGGTGATGTGAACTCTGTTCTTACTGCCACCAACACAAAGGATTGTTGAGTTGTTAGAACTAATGAACCAAGTCAGAATGAAGACCGGGTCCAAACTTTAAAAACTTTTTTAAATGAAAGTGGACCTTCGATTTACAAGCTCAATTCATTCCCGAGTATTGGTTGTAACTCAAGTTGGTCAGTTGAAGGCTCAGTCTCTCTACATGGCGTTCAAAGTATCTCTCCTATACACAGTTTCCCAGTGTCTGTGGAGAGACACTGGCCCAGGATTTCTCACAGAGAGGATGCTGTCATGTGCCTTCCAGAACTTCAAGGGTTAAATCTGTATCTGAGACCATCTGGAAGCACAAACGCCCAAATTCAGGTCATAACTTAAGCCGTTGTCTGTACATTAAAACTAAAATTCTGGTCTTAACCCAAGTTGTTTGTATGTCAGGCTGGTCATATGTTGAGGGCCCACTGTGGTCTCTTTGCGGAACATGGCAGTCATCAGCTCGGGGAGCCAGAACCTGGGCCTAACACATCTTCATGCACTTGCGCCCCCATCTCTTCCAGTTCCTAAAAGCAGGTGAAGTTTCAAACTCTCTTCTACACAGCGCAGTAATTGACAGATCCTGCAGGGAAGCAAGAAGATGCTGCTCACGAAACAAAAAGTACATTCTCACTCGTGTGCTGAACGAGAAATGGGGGCACTCAGGAGAGGAAGCTACAGCAGGATATGGTTTTAAATGAGCAGCTCTCATTACAGAGAGGCTGGCTGGTGTGGTTCCCAAGTCATTTATTTAATGAAGTTTATTTTTTTTTTTTGAGACAGGGTCTCGCTTTGTGGTTCAGGCTGGCCCTGAGCTCAGCCTCAGACTCACATCACAGCAATCCTCCTACTTCTACCTCCCAAGTGCTGGGATTACAGGCATGAGCCACCACGTCCAGCACTGTGGTGTGTGGTACTGATTGCTGCTGGGCGTGAGTCTCCAAGCCCAGTATTGTATGTGGTTACTGGGATTGAACCCCGGCCCTGGCGCTTGCGAGATAGGCTCTGGAACCACTGAGCTAAATCCCCAGCCCATATTTAACGAAGATTTTAATTCAACAAGATCCCGCTCAGGTGTGCACAGGAAGCCGGACAGAGGCGTGGCCAGGAGTTATGGAGAGGAGATCGGGAGGGGCGGTGTGCCGCAGCCACTGTGTTTTGGAGCATTGGAAAAACTGGGGTGTTGGGAACAGGTGGAGCTGAGACTGGAGGAGGCCTAGGGGGCGTTTGTCACACTCGAGTGTGGGGCGAGAGCCAGGGCTATGGGGGAGGGTGGTGGCGCAGGGTGGTCCCCAGGGCAAGTCCCTCTCAGGTCAGCTGTTGACCCCAGGACATGGCCCCAGGAAGAGGCGGTGCACGTCCCAGCTGTGCCCTCCGGCCTTTCCATTGATTGTACTAGGGAGCTGGTTTCACCATATTTTCGATCACATCTCACAAAGACTCTCACGAAGGAGGACTTCCAGAGCTACTCCAGAAAGTGACAAGGATGATGAGATGAGTATGTTCAGGGCAAGGGGAGGACTCGAAGGGGGTCCGTGGCAGTGCGTCTTTCTCTGTAGCAAAGCTTTTCATGAGAACATCCTTACAGGGCTGGTGCCTACCTGCCTGAGCCCTCACAGCCTCCAAGGTTTCTAAACGTGGTGGTGCCTGGAAAACAGTTCAGCTCATTTCCCATGTTTATGCAGTGGTCCCAAGAGCAGTGTAGAAGCCTGGTGCCAGGGTGCCCTGGCCTGCAGGACGGGCCTTGGGGGCCTGGGCAGACTCTGTCGGGGCCGCGGAATGAGCCCCTTGTCTCCGAGCCCTTGTCTCCGGCCAGCCTCTGAGGCCCAGCCCAGCCTTGGCACTCAGCCTTCCGAGCTAGAGTTGATCTGTGGGACACCTAAGCCCCATATGGAATGCCTTCTGGGAGAAGTGGATGGATTTGCCCCTCAGAGATCCGTTTGCTCCATGATGGGGTCTTTGGGGGGCAGATCTGTTTGCAGGACTAGGAGGTGAGCGTCTATTTTAAGTTTTCCAAGAGCACAGCTTCTCTCAGAGACATAAATGATGCTTCCTGGAAGCTCCTCCAGAAATCTGGGGCTCTGGGGCAGGTGCCCTGTCCACTATGCACCCAGTGGGGTGGGCACACCCTCATCCAGGGTCCTGGGCTCCAGGGGTTTTTTGTCGACCTGACGCCAACCCTTCTAGCTTCAAGTGTGGCGGGCACACTTGTTCTTTCTCCTGGGTTCATGCTCTGCTAATTCTTCTAGAACGCGAGCGAAGCTTGAGTGGTTTTGAGCTTACAGTGTCTACTTTTCTTTTTACCATAGTGTGGGCACAGAGCCTGGGCCCAGGCACGCCAAGCACCTACCCTGCCATGCTCTGCTTTCTTGCCTTGGGCCCCATCGGGTGGTGTGTGCAGCCCCTGGGAGCCGTTGCCTGTTCACCCACTTTGTCCCATGGGGTGGGGAGCCATCTGTGCCCCCGTGGGCACAACCCCCCGTGGGGGCATGTTCACGGAGGAGCCAGGTGGAGACCTCAGCTTCGCACATGGCTCCTTTCACTACACGACTTCTTTTTAAAATTCTCTGCCAAGGTGGAGCCCACTCGCGCTCACTTCTCTACCCGTGTGCCTGCGGCCCTGGGCTGCCTTGACAGCAAGACTTTTGGGGAGAAGCCCAGAAGGCGAAGGGAGAGGGCAGGGCGGAGATGCGAGCCTGGGCGTCATGTCGCTCTCTATCCGGTCCCTGCAAGAGGATGAGGAAGCTTGAGACTTTGAGGACAAAGAGAGGAGCATTTAGCATGTGAACGGAAGAGCTTTCCAGAAGTTTGGCTGGAAAGGAACCTGAACAAAAGGGAGAGGAAACCCCATCCCTGGCTCCCGCACCTTTGAGAGGATCCGGGGAAGGGAATGGGGACTCGAGGCCCCGTGAGGAGGAGGCGGTTTTCAGGGAGGCAAAGTTGAAGGGGCTAGGTCTGTGCTGGCTTCCCAGTGAGTGTACTTAGTCGTGTCTCTTCTCTCCCTTTGAGTCCCTGCGACTTCTCACTGATGAGTGAGCTCGCTGGAGTACAGCCCATCTGGGGGCGTTCGGGGGCCCCCAACCTTCCTCTCAGAGTCTTCCCAGAAGGCCAGCCCCTCCCCAGGGTCCCCATCAGTGCCCACAGGCTGAACCTCTTCCGGGCCTTCACTCGTGTTGTCGTTCCTGAGACCCACTGAGTGTGCCAGGGGCCAGGCTGCTGGGCAGAGCTGGGGGCAGGGAGTGGCCACCTCCTCCAGCCTGCTCAGGTGCAGAGATGAGAGCGCTAAAAGTGCCCTTTCCTTTGTTCATGAAAATGGTCACGGGGAACCCACAGCCTTACCCTGTGCTGGCATTGCTGCACGAAGTGGTCCCCGAGCTACCAGCTCCCTCTACTGGAGGGGAGGCTGGCAGCTGAGAATTGGCACCGTCACTCTTCCCGTACCCTTGGCCAGCCAGGCCATGCCAGCTGCTGGGGTGGTAAGGGTAGAGGCAGCAGGAGGCCATGATGCTCGGTGACGATTCCACCCTAGAAGGAAAGCATGCAGCATGGAGGCCCAGCAGACCATTTTCCCCAGAAGCTAGGGCAGGTGGGCATAGCATGGAGTCAGAGCCCTCGCCTCCTGCCGCCCCTCTAGGCTCTCAATGCCTCCAAGTCAAACAGACAGTCAGAGACTGTGTGCGCAGGCCGTGGATGGCCTGGTCTTCACCCTCCTTCCCTGGTCACCCTTGCCAGCTCTTGTGGCCCTTGGGGATGCCAGCGGCAGAGTGCCACAGTGCCCTGCCATGGGCCTGGTGGCCATGTGGCTCAGTGGCTGTGTTTCGTCCAGGAGACGTGGGGATGGAATCTGGCTCTGGGGCTTCATTGCACACATTTGACTAAGTCACCCTGGCTACTGAGGGCTGTCCTGGGCCATGCAGTCCTTCCTTGACTCCTGCCCCTCACAGGAGGTGCCGGGGCCTGTGTAGCGCCCCTCATAGGTGTCTATGGGGTGCTTGGTATGTTCCAAGAGCCCTCTATTTGGAAGACTCCAGGAATTCAGCTATTCTCCTCATAAGCATGGTGGCCCTGGGAGACAAGGCCTCATCCACATTGTATTCTAGAAGGAACTGACATTCTCTACACTGTAAAAGTGGATTGGTTATTTCAGCTTAAGATCATGCTGAGACGTGCAGTGGGCTTAAAGTCTGCTGCAGCAAGGCTGCCAGTGTGGAGCTGTTCTAGCCCTGTAGTCAGGGCTGGCTCCACCTAGCCTGCATTGTGTCTTCACCCAGCAGCTAAAGTACCAGGATGAAGGCAGACCGTGTGTGGGTCAGATGATTTCTCTCTACAACCATCAGTGATATTCTCTTATCCTTGATGCAAGATCTGAAGGAGAATTCCAAGTTCTTCTCCAGAGCTGCTATTAGGGCTGCCAGGGTTTTAAAGAGGAGCACACGTATGTGGCATTCCCTGTGTCACCCATGGGTCTCTGGACCCCAGTCTGAGGAGGCCCCTTTGGGCAGTTGTCCAGACACTCAGGGACCCCCTCCTCGTGTGAAGCGTGTACAGCCTGCAGTCCTGGGCGGTGACTCCAGGCTGAGGGAGCCGGGGGCCAGCAGTGGGATGGCAGGTGTGATGAGGAAGAGCCACGCCTTTGGTCAGTGGGCTGTGCCTTCGGAGTGCCAAGCGAGGCCACGGTTCTGTGGCCCTGTCACCGAGTGCAGCAGCATCCCTGCTGGAAGCCTTGGGGAGCTGTAGAAATGACTACTGTGTTAGGAAAGATGCAGTAGTGTCTGCAGAGTGAAGGTCTAGAGACCTGGGGCGAGACCACAGAGTCAGCCAGGCGAGGTGCTGTCTCCATATGTGACTACAAAATATTCAAACAGCCAGGTATCTCAGTGCACGGGCTGAAGTGGCACCTGGCATTGTCTAAGAAGTCATGTGAGCGCTTTGTGATAACCTGGGACAGAGAAGCCTCGCCGGCATCTATGGGTTTTCTCCTGTGTGCCAAAGAGCACTTCCACAAAACCATCGGCCATAGCCAACTCGGATCTCACCCTGCCACCAGCAGCCTGTTGGGCACACGCATGGTGCCTTTACATAGGCACAGTCACTGTCTTGTCCTGGGGCACACCTCCAGCCGAGTGTTTTGCCCTGGTGATTTCAATGAACATTTTAAAATAAGTTAACTTCATCTGCAGGCTGATCCTCATTCCTGGACTCCCCCAGCATGATCCTTCTACACTAATTTTCAGGATCAGAATCCTGGCATTTGGCAGAGGTTATTTGAATTATTAGACAATCTCCTCAGTCTGTCTATAAATTGCTGTTTTGTTTGGAGCTCTTGCATTGGCAGTGGAAGCACACTTTATAATACACTCACAAGTGGAATCTCTTCTTCTCACTTCTCCAAACCCCTGTGACTAGGTGGGGCCATCAGACTAGTTTTAGCCAATGAGCTTTGAGAGGAAGTGACATCAGTACTTCCTGGTTAAGTGTGAAGAACCATCATGCACCACTCTGATCTCTTTTCTGTCATCCCCAGGGCCTAAAGCTATGGGTTCCACGTGGTGCAGCTATGTGACCATGAAGACTCAGGCCAGCCTGTCCCTATGACTGTGGAACAGAGCCTGGCCACTGCAATGACAAGCAGTGACGACCAGCTTAACTGCTGATTCTAGGCCTTGCGTGTTGTTGCAACAGAGCCTGACTCGGCCTTACCAAAGGAAACAATTCCATAACCCACAATCCCTTCCGTGTTGTCCCGAAAACCATATATAAGTGTGCTATAACTTGGAGAAGCTCTATGAAATGAGTCGCTTAAAATTCACACTGGAAGAGCTTTGTTTTTTGAGCACCTTTCATTTAAGTTTTTACAAATTGTAGAATTTTCCTTTTGAACTGTATTGGTTTTGTTTACTACATGTGAATATCTATATATTCCATTTCCGTAAAATAACTTGTATGAGAAGGTTGAAGAGGTCTAAGCATTTTCCACTCTCCCCAAGCAGGACTGGAAATTTCTTTGGTTCGGGGTCTATGCTGACGTTCAGAGACCTGCCCCCACTTGGGGTTTGGTGAAATTTCCTCTCCTGACTTTTTTCCTTTTTCCTTGATTGCAGAATAGTGTTTAGGTTTAAAATGAATTCAACCTGAATTCTTTATAACTACACGAACATCTGCATTGCATCTATTTATTGACCAAGCTTGATTAAAGAGGACCTTGAAGAGTAGGTGGATTTGGGGATCAGGGATTTAAAATAGATGACTGATTTCACTTGTGAACATTGGCATGGAAGCCACTTTGCATATTCATGAGCCATCCTGACAAAAGAACCTACTACAGGATGTTCAGATGGATTTCAGATCTTAATTAAATGCATTAAGGGAAGGATGATTTCACAAAAAGATTTCAAGTCCTGACTTTGTAAAAATTTTGTTCAAACTTCGGAGACTTCAGTTAGTTTCTTAGCTTTGCCAATTTTAAAGTTTTGTTCAGTATCTCTAGATCTTTCCAATTAAAGTCATCATTTCTGGCTTTCAAACTTGAGAATGTTGTTAGTATTGATGAAAAAATGATTAGGAATATTTGGGAAATACACAGCTATGCATGTACTACTCCCACAGATAAACTACCCAGGCTGATTCTCCCAGAGACCACACTGGAGGGGTCCTCTGACCCTCTAGAGGCCCCAGTGCCCTCTGAAAACAGCTCACTGTCCTCCTCGGGCACAGCCCCACGACTGCTTCCCAGGGCTGCACCAGCCGCAGGTCAGCCTGCTTCTCCTGGCCTTGGCTGTGTCCACCCCTGGCCTCTAGATCTGGCAGAGGACACATGAGAGTGGGCTGGGAAGAGACGACCAGTCTGACTGGGCTGGTTCTGGGCTGTGGACCTGTCAGCAGCCTGTGCATGTCAAGACCACACCCTCAAACCATGGGTTCAGTACATGAAGACCTGAGCAAACTCGGCCATAGATGATTCTTAGAGCAGAAATCGGTGTTGTATTTGTATATGCGTGTTCCACATCTGCGCATTCCACCAACTTAGAGCTGAAGTTTTTCAGAAGTAATTTTTGTCTGTCCTGAACACGTGCAGACTTCTGTCATTCTGTAAGCAGTGCTGCACATTGGCTACATCCGTGCATTTCTGTGGCATTAGGAGCTGGAGGGATCCGGACATGATTCTATCTGCAGGAACACAGATGTGGGCTACACTGAGAACCGCTCAGTTTTATGTGAGGGACTCGAGCACCCGAGACTGTGTGTCCTCAGGGTCCTGGCACCTGTCACCGTAGATGACCAGGGGCAACCCTACATACCAGTTAACTGGATGCCCATTGCCAACTGCTTTTTGAGAGCCCACTCTTCTCCACACTCCCCACGGTAGGGTCACTGCATCCCAGAGGCATGCCCTTCGCCCAGGCACCTCTCTGGGTGCCCTCTGTTGATTTATTTAGCCCAGTGTACAGCCCCTCAGAGTCCCCACGAGCCAGCACTGACAGGGGTATCCTGTCCCTCCTTGCCAGTGGTCTACTTGGCCAATGACTACCCATTACAGACTCCCTAATTCCAGGTGAGCACCTGCCATGTGCCGGTGTCTTCAAACTGCAGGGCAGGTGGCACAGGCCACCATGCAGATAAGAAAGGATGCAGAGGGAGACAGGGCCTTGTGAGACCTGGCCTGCTCAAGGTGCCTGGCATGCGGGCAAGGGGAGGCTGCCAGCCTCAACTTGAGCCTCCATGGAATTCCACGGAGGGTGTGTGAGCCATGGGGGTGAGGGAAGTTGCCCGAGGAAGCCTCTGGGGAGAGGGCTGGGGCAAGGCTGCCCTCAGGGCAAGCGGCATTTCCTGGGCAAGGGCCCTTAAGAGCTCTGTGTGACCAGAGAGGTGAGGCCAAGGGTGCCACACATGCCCTGGAGCCCACTGAGACACTTGCCACCCTCGTGCCTGCTCCAGCTGCCCCCTCACAGGAGTGACCACCACTCTCTGAGGGATAGAGGCAGCTGCCTGCGCCGGGCAGTGCCACCAGACCTGGGCAGAGGTCAATCCTTCCTCTAGGACTTGAAAGAAGCTTTTTATGAAGGTTTAAGCCTTTTGTGCTAGTGGTGTTCTGCTTAGGAGGATACCGAGAGACGAAGGTTTCACAGGACTTGCAGAAACAGCAGAGGATGGCGTGGTACATGCCACATAGCCCAGTAACTGGTTTCCCACCAAGGGCCTTTTCCAGAAGCGTGACCGGGGATATGCATATACCACAGTCATTTCTCATTCATGTTATTTTCTTGTTCTGGAAAAATTCACTGTTTAGGAAAATACAGAAAAGTTTAGATTTGTTTTTTTCTTACTCAAAAAAAGACTTTGACAATGAAATAAATACTATAGGACATACTTGAATAGGCTGCAGTTTGTAAATGTGGATTGGACTCTAGAACACTGAAGTTTTCCATCGAGCAGTAATGAGCATATTTCGTTGTCCAGGAACATCCGGAATCTGCTCCTCCCCAGGACGCACACTGCGCAAGGCTTTTCACCCTCTCGCTCCCAGCATTCCCAGCGCTGTCTCACGGCAAAGGCGCCATGATAGCAGTGTGTGGGCTGGTAGGAACCTGTGTGCCTGCTGACTGTGAGCCTTTCCAGGTCAAGGAGGTCCCTCTGGTGTGGGCAGAGCCTCAGCACTATGGGGACAGTAACAGGGCCGGGGTGGGCGGTGGGGTGACCTCCAGCAACCAGAGGAAGCAGCACTCAGGCTTTAGAGGGCAGCCCAGCTCCCAGGGCGTCACCCCAGGGACCACAGAGCCCTGCTCTGCACACCCTGTGACCTGTGGCCTGCTGCCTCAGGGACAGCCTTGTCCTGGCTGCAAATGCCTGGACCATAGCACAGGCCCAGCAGCATCGGGGCAGTGCTGACAACCTCTCCCTCCTGCCAGCTTGTCCTCTGTCCTTACTTTTGTCCTGTGTGTCAGTCCTGAGGCTTCCATGCTCTTTGGTGCCTGGAGATGTCCAAAGTCAGGCATCCATGCCTGGAAGATCTGCACAGTGGTTTGCAGGGGCACGGCTGAGATGCAGAGGAAGGATCTGAGGCCAGGGATGGAAAGCAGGAAGCAGCAATGAGCAGAAGCCGCAAGGAAAGAGACATGGAGGCTGAAAGGCCAGAGCCTCGCTGGCGGGTTCCCTCACTCCAAAGGGCCTTGCCTTTGCAGGTGGGATGGCAAGTCGGAAGTGCGGGTGGTTCGCAGTTTCTGTGGAGTTCACCCTGCCTCTCTGGCTTCCGTGCTGCCTTCGTGTGCCCTGCAGAGCTTGGCATGAGGTCCTGCTTCCAGGTTAGAAGCCACTGAGTGCAGAGGGACTGGGCCACGCTGTTAAAGTGTACTTCCCTCACCTGCAAGAGCAGGACAGCCAACACTGGCCCTGGAGCTTGGCTAGGGAGTGGTGGCTGTTTCCAGTGTCCTGTTGTGGCCTCATGGTGCGTGTTTGCAGAATCCACCTGTAGAGGCCTCTGTTCCCCTCAGCGGCTGCCCTGTGCCCAGCGGGACAGCCGCTCTTCCTCCCCCTTCTGGCTCCAGAACAGATCCTTCCTTCCCAGTATGTTATTTTCCACCAGCATGAAGGCCGCTGGCAGCAATGACCACGCCTCCCCCAGTGTGTGGGGCCCTATCTTTCTCTGCAGAAATTCCTGTATTCATGGGGTGCAGGGACTGAGGGTATGAGGCAGGCTGGAAGTCACGGATCACAGATGCAGGGGTTGGGAGGCCAAAGGCCACCATGTGGCAGGAAGGGTAGTTAGCCATGGCCAGCCACATCCTTGAGCTGGGATAGAGCTCCGCAGTGCCTGAGAACCATCACACTGACCCATCTGAGGGTTGGAACCCAACCTGGGCAGCACCAGGGCTGCATCTGGTATGAAGCTTGCCATCCCTGTATGGCATTTGCATTGCTCTGAATAGAGTAAATTAGATGCATAAGATTTAAAAAACAGCTGATGTTATCTTGATCCTCTGGAAAAAAATGGCTTGGTGAGACGGGTTGAGGTTTCGTGACTTCTGTAAACACTTGGCATTTTTAACACAGCCAGGGGTGTTTTTGCTTTTGTGTAGCACTGAGCTACCTGCTCAGCTCCTCACTTTGTGCCTGTCTCTAAGTTGCCCAGGGTGGGCTTGAGCCTGTGATCCTCTTGCCTCAGCTTACCTAGTTTTTTAAGACCGGAAAACTATGGAACCAAAGCTGGCGTTGGTGTCATTATCATTATCTTGTAGTTATTCAAGTCATTATTCAAAGCTCTTCAGTGCCTCACTCTCAATAGTCCATGGGAAGTGACGTCAGAGCCTGCCCACTCTCTTGATGCTGCACCCTGGTGGCAGGGGAAGTGTTCTGGACACCTGGATACTGTCTCACAGAGCCTGGGTGCTTTTGTGCTTCAGTGCAGATCCTAGCACACCTGTGTCCTGCCAGGCGTGGCCTGTGGTTCTGGCACATTCCCTGTGCAGCCAGTGTATGGGCGCTGTCCTACAGAACCCTCCCTTCCTGCCCAGTGCCAGAACCTGGTCCTCCAGCCAGCAGGGGGCACTGCCGTCCAGCCTCCCTCCTTAAACACACTGCCTCTCACCTAACTACCCATTCCCAGACCCCAGCCTGCTGCTTCCTCTAAATAAATATTTGTGTCCTCTGGTGCCTGAGCCCATCTTTGGGGCCCAGGTCCTGGGTTCATATCCTCATGGAGCAACTCCTCCAGCCTTTGAGGGGAGTGTCACGCTGTCCCAAGTCCGAAAACCTGCTGAGATGGCAGCTCCTGGTTGTGTGTACCCTTTGCTTAATGACCTTACAGCAGTGTGCATCCAGTTATCCAGCGTCGGGGCATCCTGGAGGGGATACCGCCCTCTCGAGTGGACCCTACCTACCTTCTGCCATCCGACACAGGAGCCTGGGCCCTGCTCACTCGGCCAGCTCTGGCAGCACCATGCTCCTGCAGGACTTTGTGGGAGGGAGGAGTACAGGCTCCTCACTTAAAACTGAATGCTGCCTCCTGTCTCTGCTTGTGATATCTGTCAAAACGACCAAAGGCCTGGTGGTGGAGAGGTGGCTCTATTGCAGGCGCTCTGGGCTGGCAGTGGGCTGAGCGTTGCTCTTCTGGCTGAGCAGGCGTGATGTCTAGGAGGCCCTGTTGCTGGTGCCGGATGCCCACCTCTTTGTCTAGGTGGGTGGCCGCTGAGGTGTGGCCAGCAGGGTGTGTCCCTCCAGCCCTCAGGCCTGCCTCGCTGTCCTGGAGCCAGCCCTTTGGGGCAAGCAAGATGGCCCTGCTGGACTCAGCCCAGCCCAGTTCACCTCCTACCCAGGGACGTTGTTTCCTGGGGAGTGGTGAGGCCGGGCAGTCGGGCAGCATCGCAGGATAGCTGAGGTTCTGACCCATCCGATGCTGGTCCTGGGACCAGGTAGAGGCCCAAGGATGCGGTTCTTAGACTTTCAGGTCACAGTACTGCTGCAGGGGTGGGTCACCTGGGCAGCAGAGCTCAGAGACCTGGTGAGTACCCTGCCTGGCATAGGGGTGCCAGGTGTGGCTCACCCGGCACCAAGCTGGGTGACTCCCCAGTGAAGCTTCCTCTTCTCCATCAGGCAAGGTGACTGCTCTGACCATGGCCATTGGATGCAGGGCTGTCCAGCCTGGCAGATCCACTCTGAGTGCAGGCCTCCAAGACTCCCTCTGGGTTGGGTTGGCGGTGAAGCTACAGAGACCCATGGGCACCAGACAGGGTATCACAGGGCCCTGGCCTTGCCTCTGCTGGGCAAGCATTGGCGGCCTTCCACCATCACCAGGTTCCCTGCTGGCTGGCCCTGGACAGTGGCTGTGGGGCTTCAGCCAAGCAGTGAGCATCTGGTCAGGAGGGGCACAGTGTCTGCATCCGCTGGGCATGGGTGTCGCTGCGGTCACTCCCATGCCATCCACAGGGCCACATTGCCAACAGGCTGTGGGAGGCTCGGCTTCACCAAGGTCAGGTGACATGGCCACCAGCATCTCCCTTGTCTCTTCATCAAAGGCCTGGTCCCAACATGTGGTAACCAGCACCTACGGTGTGTCATGGTTATCACAGACCTATGCCCTGCCCTGTCCTGTCCTCTCTGACTGACTTGCAGCTAGGGAGACAGGTCTGGAGAAGCTTACCCACTTCCTAGAGCCCGCTCTGGGTGTCCCCTCTTCTTGTCTGGGGACGGCACCCTTGGTGTCTGGTAGTCATTGCTACATGGTCCTGTGGTCACATGGCAGGAGCCTTCAGTGAGGGCATTGGCTTGCGTGTCTGGGGCTGTGTCTGCACCCAGGCCTGGTTCTGGTGCCTTCATGGTATCCCTGGAGTTTCCGTGCTTTGCAGGGAGGCTGTGCCCTTGCGGAGGGTCACGTGGGAAATCTCTGTGCTTCCCTGCAACTTAATGCAACCTAAACCTGCTCTAAAATAGTCTTTAAAGGTAAATAAATATATATAAGTAAATAAAATAAATAGGAGTGGTTCCCTTGCGTTAAGATCTGGACCAGTTTATGTGGCGCAGGTAGCCATGATTGAATTCCGGTTTGCTCTCATCATAGGGGGAGTGCAGGCTTTGGGGGAGCTGGTCAGAAGGTCTGGCCATTAGAGACACACAGGTCCCCGTCTGCTTGCAGTGAGTTTGGTGTGTGTAGAGGCAGCGCTGCCGGGTCTCGGGTCTTGATGGCATTACATGCTCCTTGGGCGACTTTGGGCAGATAGCGGCTTGGGTTCCTGGAGTCCCCAGATTCCCTCCGTCCCCATACACAGCCTCTGCTGATTTTTTCTTCAGGGCGTCCTCTCTCCACATCCTCATCGCCTGCTGGGTAGACGACCTATACTGCCCAGAGAGCCAGGGCCCACATCCCTGCCTTGGGAGGACCGTGTCCCCAGGGGTGTCCCCCAAAGGCCACCTGACATGCAAGAACCTGGAGGGCAGGGAGGCCTGGGCAGATTCTCACCCCATCCTTCCGATGGGACACTTCAGCCGTTCTGGCATTGCCATGTGACAGGTGGCCTACACCGTGGGAAGCAGCTCTGACTGCCTGTTCTGGTTTTGTCTGAAGCTGTAGGAAGCTCGACTCCTCCTAGGGGTTTCATTAGGATGTGGTTGTTGGTCATCTCTGTGTCCAGTCCAGAACTTCAAGCCCCTCTTAGGAGGAAGTTGTCATTCTTTCTGGAATGTGTCCTATGTCCTGTGTCCCCTTGAACGCAGGAGTCTCGGGGTCCCTGACACCCCCGGGCCAGGCCTGATTGTTCCACTGTGATCAGTGACCCACTGATGACTTCAGGGAACTGGGCAACCTTAGCCCTTAGGCTGGGGTAGCAGAGAGGTGGCTGAGGATGAGCTTGTCCCCTGACGTCTGCCTGCTGCCTGCTGGAGATGATGCCCTTGCTCTTCTGGTGTCAGCTCCTTGCCTTCCAATCTCCCTTTCACTCCTGCAGTTCAGGGATGTGTGAGAGTGTTGTGTGCAGTGTGTGCACATGTGGGTATGTGTCGTCAACTAAAGGAGGTCTCATATCACAGCCCTCCCCTCCTCTGCCCCACACTCTACTCTCTCTGGCCTCCAGCTGGCACTTCCCTGGAGAAAGGGCTCGGAGTCTGCACTGTACTCTTGTTGTCTGTGCGTATTTCCTCTTCCAAGTTTCTCTGATTCATCTTGGCTTTGTCAACAGCCTGCAGCACTCGGTACGTACAGAGGGTGCTCAGTACCTGTCGGAGAGCTGGATGGATGAACAGTTTGGTACAATGTGGTTGATGGATAGATGGATGGACAGAGGGACCAAGGGATTGAAAGTTATGTGGATGAATGGATGCGCAGATGGATGTATGACTATATATATGTGATTATACATATATATAGTTGTATATATATATGTAGATGTATATATATATATATATGTATAGATGGATAGGCAGCTGCATGGATGAGTGGATGGAAGTTTGCAAGGATAGATGAATAGGTGGATAGATGTATATGTGTATTATAGATGGATAGATGAATGATTGCATGGATGGAAGGATGGATGGGAGGATGAGTGGATGGAAAGAATGAAGAAAGAAAGGGAGAGAAGGGAGGAAAGATGGAAAGAAGGAAGATTTAAAGCACAGATGGAGCATGGATGGCCTTGCAACAAAGTCCTCCTCAAGCCCACCCCGCCTCCCTCTGTCCCTTGCTTGGCCTGGGGACACAGAGTCCCCTGCTTCTTTCTTGGTGCTCCATGGTCTGGCATGAGGGTGGCAGTGCAGGTGTCCTTGGGTGTAGAAGTTGCTTTATGGCTCCTCTGCCCCCTGCTTCTGGGCCAGGCAGGCAGGTGCAGGCGGTGCAGGCTGTTGCTCAGGTGGCTGGTGTGCAACACAATCTGCAGCCCCAGATGTTTCCCATCTGCCACCTGTGTCAGCAGACATGGCCAGGTCAGGGCGACATCCAGAGGCAAGGCCAGGAGGCCCTAGTCAGGGGGACTCGTGAGCCTGCCCCTCACTCCTGTGCAGCCCGGGCCCGGAGCAAGTCTGAGACCCGGCTGAGGCAGGCCCTGCTCTGGCTTTTTGTGGATGATACTGTATTTCCCCCTTGGAGGCTGGCTCAGCTCGTATATCAAAAGCTGTTGTAATTATTTCCTCCCACTGAGGAAGGCTTCCATTTAGCTTTCTCTGGCCACCCCCTTATTAATTATCTAATTACAACCACATTCTCCAAAAGAGAGCAGCCTTTGACTTTCTGCCCAGGACCACTTAAAAAGGCTTAACTATTTGGAATGCTTTAACCAGAGAGAGAGAGAGAGAGAGGGAGAGAGTGAGAGAGAGAGAGGAGAGAGGAGAGGGAGGATTTCCATGCATATGAATTTCAGAAAAACTTGCTTTAGTCTTTTCAGAACTTTGTCTTGATTCAACAAGGGAAACAGCCCTCAAGTCTTTGCAAGTCCCTGCCAGCTCCCTCCAGGGTCCCGGAGGGTGGCACTGTCCTGCGCCTGGGCGCTGGCCCAGCCTGTAGCAGCTGCTGTGTCCCTCTGCAGTCTGGCCTCTGCCCACTTTCCAGCCTCTTCCTCGGGGGCTTGGTGGGCACAAGCAGCAGTGTGTGAAGCCTGGGGCTCCCACTCCAACTCCTCAGGGACCCAGATGCCCTCTTCTCCCCACCGTGCCACTGTATTACCTGTGCCAGGCCACCCGCGTGAACCCCAACCCAAAGTCCACTGTGGGAGGGCAGGCTCGTCTGGGTCAAGTGTGTGCTCATGTGTATGTGGTGGTGTGAACACATGGGTGTGTGGCACACCTGGAAGCATGGCCAACTGCCCATGCTGTGAATTCCAGGGGGAGGTACGGGTGGGAAGAGGGGCTCCCGGGAGTCGCACAGAGATGCCTGAGGTCACCTGGCCCTGCTGTGCTTGTAAAAATCAGTTGTCTGGCACGAGTGGGCCTCATGGTGATGGGAAAGTTGTGTATCTTGATCACAGTTGTAGATGCCAAAATCCACACTTGATGACATTTCTTTAAACCATACACACAGTATGCCACACTTGCATACGTGCACACGTGTGCACACACGCACATGTGCACACACACACATGCCACCTCCTCAGTCCTGTAGAAGCTACTGCACTGTGCTGCCAACCGCCTCGGTGTGAGTTTGCCTGGAGGTTGCTTGAGGGATTGCACTCTAGGGAGAGCAAGATAAAATGCCTGGACTCTTTCTGGAAACTTATTTGCAACATCCTACGAATCTGTAATTATTTCAAGGTCATAATTTTATCCACCCTTGGCTGCCCCTCCCACTGGCTTTCCCACTTCTCTGCATCCTCTTTTCCTGTCCCCTGAGACCCTGGACGGCCCACGAGCCCAGAAACCCCACAGCTGCTCCAGCCACACAGTGACTGTCCCATGAGGAGTCCGCTGGGTGGCTTGTCCGGGCAGGTGGTGATGGCCGGGGCCCAGGGAAGGCTGGGAGCAGCCCCCAGGGACTAGGAGCTCTGCGGTGGCCTGGGCCTGGGGACAGTCCTGTGTCCAGGCTCTGTGGGGGAGGGAGGAGGGAGGGAGGGTTCTGGGGAGGGACACAGCAGCTTTCTGGGGGTAGCTGCCCATACTGTCCCTTCCAGGTGTGGCCCCCGTGGGCAGCATGCACTGCAGCATGGGGAGTGGTGGGCAGCTCACCCCTCTCCCTTGTCTTTCAGAGTGACCCGCACGTCTGAAGAACTGGGGCGCACCACACACCTCTGAAACCTGGACAACCTCGCCAAGGCCCCCGCGCGCTCCGGCAGACGTCCGTCGGGCAGTGTAGCTCTTCCCCAGAGACGGCCCCACACTGGAAGGGAGCTCTCAGCCCTCTTGGCCAGCGACCTTCGCACTGTCATCTCGTTGCCATCTGGACTTTTCTTCTGGGTTTTATTTTTTGGGGGTGGTTTTTATTGTTTCTGAAATATCTCTAGATCCAACAGTGCATTTACAAGCATTTGGATTTGGATGTGTACTTCCCTCTGAGTGCCTTCTCTGACGTGTATTTTTTTAATAAAACAGAAATGCGTTCGTGTACAATCTGCTCCAACTGGACCAGGGCTATCAGAACAGGACCCCGGTTCCCGCCCACCCCGACCTCGGCATGATGGTCTCGAGGGAGCCTGGAACCTTCCCACAGCCCTCTTTCGCCCCATGCGCTCTGCTCGCCCTTTTATATTGCCCGTGTCCTTGTATATGTTGCTTATTTGTTTATTTATTGAGATATTTTTACAATCCAAGTGCGCACCGCGGCTGTGTATCCGCCCCGCCCAGAACAATAAAGAGGCCCACACGGCCCTGTCTTCTCGCCTCTGTCCTTGCCTGTGCGTCGCAGCTTTAGCTCTGGCCTGGGGAAGCTGGAAGGAGGAACAGGTTGCAAACAGGACTTCTACTTCACCATAAAGGGACAGGAAAGGATGGCGGCATGTGACACTGTGCATGGTTGTGAGACTTTCTAGAAACCACTTACTGTCCCATGGTTAGGAAAGTTCACAGACCCAGGCCTAAGAGAGCAGAGCAGGCGTGAGTCACACCCATAGCTGGGAACATACCTGAGATAAGCAGTTTATCATGTGGGAAGGTGTGGCCTGGTGTGTGGGTACGTGCCTGTAATCCCTCCATTCTCGGAGGCTGAGTCAGGAGGACTGCAAGTCTGAGTCCTGTCTGGGTGGTTTAAATAAATACATGAAAGGGGGGAAGATGGAGTCAGGGAAAGATCCTGAGCTGAGCCCCCAGTGTTCCCATGACGGAAGGAGTATTGGCCTGGGCCCCTGGGCTTTAGTCCTTGACCTGTCGACTGCAACACTCTGGGTTTAGACCAGGCTGATCATCTTCAGGAGCAAGTGGGGAGCGCAGCTGCTCACCCCATGGCCACCAGGCCGAGAGAGGGGGGGGCTGGGCAGCAGGTCCCCACCCTGGGTGTAGCCCCGGTGACCTGACTTCCGCCCTCACAGAACCTGGGCCAGGACTGCAAGGAGGTGGCTTCAGCCAGCTAGGCTGTTTGCTGTGGGGTCCTGACAGCCTCATCTGGGTCATCTTGCAGTGCAAGCCCTTCCCACTCCTGCACCCCCCTGGCAGGTCACAGTTCAGTGTGATGTGCCATGGAGCCCATGAGCACCCATCTGGCCAAGGCCAAGGGTGGAGCCCAATAAACTGCTGAATGTGACCAGGGCCTGGGGCAGGGGCACCCTGCTGGAGGAGAAGGGGCCCCTCCCTGCCTGATGGCCTGGCCCCACATCCATACCTGTGAGCACTGGTGGGTGCAGGAAGCCTCCAGATAGGATCTTCCAGCTCAGGAACTGCAAATGGCCAGATCGCCTCCTGAGCCAGGGAGGCCTGTGCCCAGGGGACACCAAGTGCCTGTCTGCTCCTGGAGGCGAGGATCCCGGGCAGGACTGAGGAGACCCAGGAGCCCTCACTCTTTTCACTTGCTGCTAGGTGTGCAGGAACGTGGGACTCAGACCAGTGCTACTTCAATTCCTGTCACCCTACTGGCTCCTAAAAGTCACTATAATGGGTAACCTGGGGGTTCTGACCTCTGGCTCAGGGAGTCTTGTCTTTATAGCACAAGCCCCAGCACCCACTGCACTAAGTCTTGTCCTTATAGCACAAGCCCCTGCACCCACAAGCACAAAGGCTTGCACAGAGGTGCACCACACAGGTGCCCATCCAGCCTGCACGACCTGCACATACACACATTCATGTACACCATCTACTTGCACGGTGCACACACGTGTACTTGCCTAGAACCTCTGAGGAGACTCCAAGGAGACAAAGCAAGGGATCCAGCCCTGCAGGTCTCCTGGAGGCCGAGGGGCAGGAAGTCAGCAAAGCTCATGGTGCCTCGCCCGGACTGGGCAGAATGGATGAAGGACCAGGACTCCCGTGCCAAAGAGGGGAGGCCCTGGGCCCTCCCAGGTCAGAGATAGAATCTGTGGAGCCTGGGAGAAGTGGTCCCAAGGCCCATGTCCAGGGAAAGAGCTGAAACTGTGTCCTGCAGCCTCAGGTGCCCCCTTCCCGTGTCTCTACATAGGCACTGGCACAGACAGTTGGCTTCCCTGCCTGTGGGGCCTGTGGGGCCTTCCCTGGCACTCACCTGTCTGGTGCCACTGACTGTTTCCTGCTCCCCACCCTCTGCTGCCCGCCCCAGTCTACACAGCAGGGTTTCACCCAGCCCTGGCCTCTTCCAGAGTCTACTGCGGACTTGTCTGCTAACTCTGGGCTCCTGGTGTCAGGCTCCACTTTGGGCACATGGATCACCCTCCTCTTGTGCCTCCAATCCTCGCTGAAGACCCTGAATGGTTCAGGTGTGCTGGAGCTCATGTGTGTGAGAGGCCATACATGGACACACACTTACCCCTGTCTGTATGCACGTGTGTGAGTACTCACCTGTCACAGCCGTGGGGACCAGAGGTGAGTCTCAGGTGCCCTTGTGCAGTCTTGGGGTCTTGTGGCTGCTCCTGGGGTCAGTGGAACAGGAGGACAGAGCTGTATGACTTGGCCAGGACATACGTCTGAGGTGAACTGAGAGTCCCCAGGACAGGAGGCATCCTGGGTAAACCCAGTGAAGCCACTGCCAGTGTGCTGGGGCATCCAGCAGAGCTCCTTTGAGGAGAGAGCTGGCCAGCCCGGCAGATGCAGGTGGGCCTGGGCCCAGACCCACGCCAACAGCACACCCAGGGGGCACCGGCCCGGGACAGGCAGGACCTGGGATTTGGCATTCACTCAGGAGCAGGACCACACGGGGTGGTAGGGGGCCTGTAGGGTCACAGACTCCTGCCTCTGACATTGCCTTGCGCTGGGGTGGTAGCCAAAAGCAACACCATTAAACCAAAATCCGGCTGTCTGCTTTTGAAAACGACTGCAGGTAAGCCAGCCAGGGTTCAGTGCCTCCAGGTGCTCAGTGCAAGCCTAGGACCTGGAGAGCTAAGAAGGCCACCGGACACCTGGCACACTCCTGGAGGGGCCCAGTGTGAGTCCTGCTGCCACTGGGCTCATCCATGGACCTATGTGGCTCTCAGGGACACATTCTAGGGAGGTGTTGGTACCTTGGGGGGAGGCAGGCAGCTCACCCAGCAAGTGGACAGGGGACGACCCTGGCCCAGCCCAGCCAGTCTCAGCTGGGCTCCAGGGCCTGGGAGGCAGCTCAGAGCCACACACAGCATCTCCCTCTGCCCCGTGGTCTCTGAGGAAGGACAGCACGGGGCACTGTGTGTGCTGACGTGGTGTGAACATACCGGTGGGTGCCCCCAGCCCATGGGGATGACGAGAGCATGGCCTCTGGAGACAGGGCCACGGAGAGGGAGGAGGCCAGGGCAGCCCTGGGGGACTGGCCACAGCATCCGCCGTGCCATCTTATCTACTTTCCTCCTTGCTGGGATAAAACACTAGACACCTGAAACCTGAGGCAGGAGAGGTTTATGTCAGCTCAGTTCTGTGTGGGTAGGGCAGGCCCAGAGAAGAGAAGCATGGGAGAGCTGGTCATGCCATGTGGACAGGACGCAGACAGGAGCAGGAGGAGCCAGAAAGGACATCACCCTTCTAGGCCCTGCCTCCTCAGGTCAGTCAGCGCTGAACCCTGTAAACAGTCACCCTCCAAAGCCACGCACGAGTGCAGGCTCTTGGGACATCTAGGACACCCCCAGCACAGCCCTTGTTGCACCTTGTTCTCTGAGCCTACAATAAGACGCAGCTGTCCTCTGATGGAGGCCCCGCTGCCCACATAAGACAGCCCACTAGAGCTTCATGGGCCATGCCGGTCCCATGGCACCTGGTACAGGGAAGCCCTGTGGTGCAGAGCCCCTGCCGACCCAGCCACAGGACACTCCAAGTCCTTGGCCTTGAAGAGCAAAGGACCATCTGGGTCCAGGGTTCATGGTAGCGGGCAGTGTTTCCTCAGGGCCGGGCACTCAGTTGCTTGTGTCCACACCACTTGCTCTTCCAGCCCTGTGTCCCGGGTACTAACCCCCAGCATCTGCTACACTCTGTCCCCTGTGAGTGCCCTGGCTGGACCAGCAGACCTCTCCAGCTCCCCTGAGACATGAGCCTCTGCACCCATCCGGGCCACAGGCCACTCACCACCTGCAGCGCCGCTCAGGAAGCAGGACCGGCCTCAGGGAATGAGGGAGGGAGCGGCTTAGCTTTCTTGTCTCTCCAGTATCGGGCACTGAGGTGAGCTGCCAGGACCACAGAGAGGAGCAGGGGCTGGGGGAGGACTCTGAGAGCGCGCTGTCAAACAGCACCTAGAAGTGGGGAGCTGCAGAAGGGAGCTGGGCTCAGACAGACTGCTGGGACACTAAGGCACATGGGTCACCACACTGGAGCACAGGCTGAGTCACTGGGGAAATGGGTGCACCCCGAAGTCATCACACAAAGTGGATACGTCACAAACACACCGGAATACTGCACAGATCTCTCAGATGAGAACCCAAAGTATAATACACAAAATGAAAAATAGACACTTGGTTATGCTGGGAACTTGGAGCTGAACTTGGGCCAAAGGGAAGGGACTGAGAAGTGGGGGCGGGGCCGAAGGGGATGAAGGGGGGATGAGGATGTGTCCTGTCTGCCCGGCTCCCCTCTGCTGGTGCAACAGTTGTGTATGCAAATGTGTGCCGATGATAAAATTAAAATTAAAAATTTTTTTAGAAATTTAAAAGAATGCACTTTTTTGAATGAAAAATTTAATAGTTGTTTTGGAAGATAAAATGGAGAACTATTATGCAAGAGAATGAAAAAACAGGTGAAAAAAGGAAGAAAGAATATTCAAGCCGTAATCCAGGAGTGAGCAAGAGTCGAGACAGCAGGAGGCACAGAACGCCCCCGCCACCCAGCCCAGCGTTCTCGGCACTTCCAGGCCTGGGGAGCTGGCTTCCTGGCTGGGGACCGGACAGAGCCACAACTCCAGGACGTCGGATGACTGGACTTGATGACAGGACAGACCTCGGACACTTCCAAAACAAAGGGAAAATACCTTGGGCCCCACAATGAGTAGCCTGGCAGCCCCTGGATACTGAACTCACAAAACTGTGTGTGAGTATAACAGCTCCGCCTGGACTGCCACACGGCCCCAGCCCAGGACAGGAGGCATGAAAGGGCACAGTGAGGGCCCTGGATTTTGGTGGGTTATGAAGCCCTGGCTTTGCCACTCCACACGGGACAAGGATCCGAGGGTGGAGCCCAAACTCCACAGCCAGCCAGACACCCGCACAGACCTGACCACCTACCCGGAATTTCCCCTCACGCATACCTCGTCCCACCCACTGGGTAAAGACATTCAGGAAAAATGCTTTCTCTGCACATACCCCAATTCCCAAAGGCCCCTTAATTTCTATTTGCAAGCAGTGTGTGTGCTGTCAGCAGAAGCTTGGCCGGCCCAGTGTGCTCTGTCCTTGTCTCCAGCAGAGTGAGGGTCGACCTTTCCACGCCTCGTCCTGGCAGAGGCGGGTGCCTGGGGCAAGTTCTCAGCCAGGACTCAGGCTACCCCTTCCGTGCTTGGAGGGGCTGGCCTTGGGCCGGGCTCTGTAAGCAGGGCTTGGGGTCCCAGCTCAGCTTCCGGGGAACCAAGGAGCTCTGAAAGGCCAGGGCAGGAAGTGGGCAGGGACAACAGGAGGCCAAAGGGGCCCTGAGGGTGGTGCGGCAGTGGGCTGTGGAAGGGAAGTGGAGGTGGTTCCCCTTGGGGTGAGGGCCCTTGCTGGTGTGGGGTGGGAAGGCAGGTGCCACACTCCAGGAGCACGTGACAAGCAGGTTGGGACACACGAGTCTGAGGCCTCTGTAGACCACCCCTGCTGAAACTGAGGACAGGGACTGGAGAGAGAGATGCCAAGGGACGGCATCCCAGAGGGCAGAACAGGACCATCGGGGCAGAGGTTGGGACAGTGACCCGCTGGCTGGTGTGAAGGGCTGTGGGAGTGGCCTCTCGGGGTGTGCTCTGGGCAGCCGTGGGAGCCTGGAGCAGAGAGGAGCCGGGTCACATGTGGAGGGCCAATGACAGAGGTGAGGCTGCCATTGGGCTGTGGGTGTGGCTGCTGGGCCTGGCAGGGCAACCATGGCACCCTCTCTGCACCACGGTGAGTGCTGGGCCTGGCTCTGTGTCCACTTGAGCTATATTTCCTATTCAGAGCACAAATGTTTCTAAAGGAGGTTGTGCTCATAATCCCACCAAACCTGAGTTAAATCACTGCCAAAAAGAAGTTCACATTGCTGGATATGATGAGGGACATAGACAGCATTGCTGACCTGCTGGGGCCCACTGCGGCCGGGACACTGACTGGATGCCCACAAGGGGGGCCCAGGTGACACTCTGCACCCTGTGGCCCTGGGGTCACCTTGGCCCTGCCACTTTCAGAAAGGCTTCACTTGTCCTGAGAAGGCAAGAACTGTTTTAAATCATAGCATGGCGTGGACAACAGTGACAGAACAGCCAGGAATCATGCTTTGGCTCTGTCTCTCTGGATGAGGGTAGAGGGCTGGGCTTTAGGCAGGAAGAGGAGCTTCTGCTGACCCCGACGTTTGCTGTTCCTGCTGACCGTGCAGCTGCCCCCTCTCATGTCCAGTGTCAGATGCTGGGCCACTGCCTTGAACTCCACTGCAGGAGTGGAGCACAGGCCACAGTGTTCAGCTCACCGGACTGGCGGGCAAGGCCTCTCCTTTGTGACGCACCCCAAAATGAGTCGCCAGCACCGAGTTCACGCTGTGCTTGCTCTGAGGGAGAGCTGCCTTTGCCCACTGCCCACAGGAGGACAAGGCATGCGATGCTCTAGACGAGCTGCATCCCCAGAATAGCGTGTGTGGACCAGCAACACGACTCTACACGTACAGCCGGACCAAAGCTCGCGGCCTCCCCCAGCGGCCAACGCGAGGCGTGCACAGGGCTGCGGTCCGCTCACTGATGCCAGGTTTGCTGCGTGGACTTCAGGAGGGCTGTGTTATTCGGTTTCAGCCTCACTTCTTTAAAATGCATTGCTTCTTCAGTTTTGTTCATATTTTGAAAACACATCATTTTGATGCCAAGATTAACAAATGGGGCTCTTTGTCATATTGGAACTGGCCCAACATTCCCCCCATCCTCTTCAGGAGTTGAAATAAACAAAAACAAGGCAGAAGCTCCCTGTGTGCTGCGTACATGTGTGTAGTGTGTGAGTGCGTGTGTGCATGTGTGTGTGTTGTGCATGTGTGTGTGTGTGTGTGTGTGTCGGCTCAGCCATCCACCCTGCTGTGTGTGCGGACCGAGGTAGACACAGCATTCACTGCCCAGCAGCTGAGGCCCGGGCATGGTGGCAGGGATCAAAAGGATGTGCTGGCCACACGGAGTCCTACTGGGGCTGGAAAAGAGGCCCTGCTCACTGGCCTGCAGATGTGAGTGTAGAGTCCAAGGCAGGCAGGCTGTGCTGAGCTCCAGGAGGAAGGATGGAACAGGGAAGTAGGGAGCCGTGAGCAGAGGTGGAGACGCCTGTGCTGCAGGAGCAGTGTGCAGGGGCCTTCTCTCCTCCCCTGAAAACAGCTTTTGTCTGTTTCCAGGGCTGTGACAGGTCACCAGGGACTGTGTAGCCAATCAAAGTTGGGTTTATATAGCTCAGTAGCTTGCAGTTCCGAGCTCGGGACATGCAGGCACCTGGCCCCTGCTTAACGATGATGAAGGCCTTGCCGGGTCAGGAGGACACCTGATGCCCCTTGGTGACACTCGGCCAGCACTGGGCCAGGCCCCTCCAGCGCCGCAGACCTGAAGCAGCCATAGCACACATCCAAGGGCTGAGCTTCAGTTTCCATCCATGCACTGCTGGGGCCGCATGCACCCCTCCGTGTGGCTTTGTCTAGACACCCTTAAGGCCACCTGAGGCCCCTCTGTTCTGGTCACCCTTGGGGTGAACAGTGGTCCTGGCCACATCTCCCTAAGCTGCATATTTCTCACTCCCAGCCGGGGTCTGTCCCCACCCCTCAAGCTGGCTTCCCTTCTACTCATTCCCAGTGAGACAGTGGGGACTCACACCGGGGCAGAGTTGGTCAGCTCCACCCTTTATTCCCTGTGAATCTGACAAAATAAACTCTATACAGAAGTTTTATCTCAGATTCTATCCTGAGGGAGAGATCATGCAAAGGATTTAAAACTTCTACCTCCAAGGACATGGCAAACTAACTCATTGAATCGAATTCCTCCTGAGAATATTATGAAAGTTTAAATCTTCTTAAAAGCAGTAAAGAGCAACAAGACAGTAAGAAATGGGTGTGATGACACAATCTGTCATCTCAGCACTCTGGGAGGCTGAGACAGGAAGATGGCAAGTTGGAGGCCAGCCTGAGTGCCCTAGTGATTTAGAGAGACCCTGTCTCAAAATGCAATGTGAAAAAGAGCTGGCCTGTAGCTCAGAGCTAAGACCCTGGGCTCCATCTGCAGTACCACATTATAAGAAAAAAAAAAAAAGGAACAAAAAAATACCTGACCAAAATACAAAGAAAAATGGGTTCCACATAAAAAACAAAGTATGTAAGCTGCTAGTGCCCTCGGGCATCTGAAAATCCAGGCAGAAGGAGGAGGGGAGCTTTGACCATCACAGGGAGCTGAGACCTAGTAGGGGCTCCCTGCATGCTGATCTGAGACCCCCAAATGGACCCCCACGTATCTCAGGCAGGGTATTTTAAGGGAAAGCACTTTGGCTCTGAGAACAATACAGAGAATAACTCATTTGTAAAAGTACTAGGGAATCTCATTCACATTTGTAACCCAGATTTATATCTCCTGCATGATCAAATCAAAACAAAGGTAGAATTCTTCAAAGAATTTCAAATAGCTCATAATTTAATAGTAAAAATAAAAAAGAACAAACCAAAAGCTAAAACAGCTTACTTCAGTTCCCAGGCACCAACAGTGACAATGGTGTAAATGTAAATTATAATTAAAAACCAAGCTGACTGTCCTAAAAATGACAGAGAGCTACTCAAACATATGTGCACCAAACAGCAGACCTGAAAGCAAAATACAGGAACCAGAAATCAGTAGAACTGTAAGGAGAAACAGACAAATTCATGATTATGGCTGGAGACCTAAGCCCCAACCTCAACCAGTAATAGACCAATTAGACAAAAAACTGTCTGAAATAGGGAGGAGTTCAAAACATCAACCAATAGAATCTGGTGAAGAACAGCAAAAAGAGAATTTTTATAAAGTGCCAATAGAACAGAAGTGGAAGAAATTTTTGAAAAATCAATAAGACCAATGGGTGGTATTTTTAAAAGATCAGTAAAACTGACACAGCTGTAGTAAAACTGACCAAGAAAAGGAGAAGGCAAAAATTACCAGTATTAAAAATAAAATAAGATATAACTATAGGTCCTACAGATTTAAAAACAGATTGTAGAAGAAAATTATAAACATTTGGCAAAAACAATTGACCAACTGCAAAAACAAAACAAAACAACAACTATAATTCACCCAATATATAGTGATCATATAAATAGCTTATAAATATTAGTTAGACTTACAATTTTAAAATTCAGAAAAAAATCTTGTTACGCAAATACTTTCACCAAAGAATTCTATTAAATTTTAAAATAGGAATTAATGCCAATTCTACAAAATCTGTTCTAGAAAGTTGAATAGGAAAAAACAATTTATTCTTATAGGGCTAGCATTATCATGATACTAAAATCAAGGGGGGACAAAAGAGGGAAAAGGATATTATAGAAAACATAGTTGTCAAAAATATGGATGCAATAATCCTTATCAAAATGTTGGCAAATAAAATTTGCCTATATATAAAAAAGTCTATTCCAGAGATACATGGCTGGTTCAAGATTTATTAGTCACTAACATCTATTATACTAAAAGGCTAATGAAGCACAAACAAACAAGTGCCTTATCAGCTGATAGTCCATTAAAACCGAAAATATTCAGCACCTAAGTAGGATAAAAACAAAACTCTTAGAAAAATACCAGTAAAAGGAACTTTCTTAGCTTGGTAAAAAGCACTTTCAATAAGCCCACAGCCACCATTATTGTTGATGCGCAAGTCTGAACACTTCCTCCCAAAGACTGGGAATGAAGCAGGATATCCGCTGTCAGTACTGGTACTTGTACACGTTGCAGGAAGGTTCTACCAGGGCAGCAGTCAAGAAAAGTAAATAAATAATGTGCACACATATTAGAAAAGAAAAAGTAAAAATCTCTACTTTCAGATGATATTGTCATCTACATAAACGGTTCCAAAGGGACCAGTAAAAAAGTTCTACAACTTTGAGTTCAGCAAGTTTCCAGGTACAAAGTAAACATACAAACCTAACTGTGTTTCTGTGTAAGAACAAGGAGCACCTGAGCCCTGAAATTAAAAAGACAATACTATTTTCAGTGGCTCAAACAAATTCCTAGCCATAAATTCACAAGGGAGCTGTATTTTGAGAACGACACGTTGCACAGGAGAGTGAGCAGATAAAGTCTAAATAAATGAATGACATACCATGTTCATGGATTAAAATGCTCTGTAGAATAAAGATGCCAATTTTTTCCAAGTTAATATACAGCCTTAATGCAATTCTGATAAAAATTCTAGCAAAGATTTGGTTGTAGATATAAGCAAGATAATTCTAAAATTCATATGGGAAAAAAACAAAAGCTAAAACATTTTTCAACAATAGGATAAAGGGTGAGAAATCAGCCCACTCAATTTTACAGCCTCCTATAACTAGTGCAATCAACTATGTGATACCAGTGAAGGGACAGTCACATGGATCAATGGGACAGAACCAGAATTGGAGAGAGAGCCTGAAAATATGCCCAACTGATTTTTGATGAAGGCACAAAGTCATCTCAGCATCTCAGAATATGGTGCTGAGCCAGCTGCACAGCAGAAGGCAAGACGTGACCTGGCTCCCACCTTAATGTAAAACCGACTTAATGTAAAACCTGAACCTATAAACTTCTAGAAAAATAAACAAGAGAAAATCCTTGCATCTTTAATTGGCCAGAGTTCTTAGAACTAACAATAAAACTATGATGCATAAAAGGAAAATTTTCTAAATTGAACTTCATCAAAAGTGAAAAGACTTTTGCTCTATAAAAGAGGATGAAAAAACAAACTGCAGACAGGATAAACTGTAGTTTGTATATCTGACAAAAGACTAGGGTTTATCATATACAAAGAACTCTCAAAGTTGAATAATAAAGGGGAAAAAAAAGCAATAAAGCTGGGTGTGGTGGGGCAGGCCTGTAATCCTACCACTCTGGGAAGCTGAGGCAGGAGGATCACAAGTTTGAATTCTGCAAGATCAGCAAAATCCTGTCTCAAAATAAAATTATAAATGGCAAGATGTACAGTTTAGTGCAAAGGCCCTGCATTCATTCCCAGGACAAACTGGGCAAAGATGTGAGTAGCACTCATAGGAAAAGGCCTAGGAGTCACAGTGTAGCTCATGGGAAGGTGGTCATCAGCACCATTACTCACTAGGAAAGAACAAGCTACAGTGAAAATGAGGCTCCATTTCTTACTTACTGGGATGGTTTAAAAAGTGACAGCTCCAGGTGCTGGCGGGCAGTACAGGAGCTGGATTGTTATCAGAAATATGAAATGATGCAGCCATTGTGGAAATCAGTAGAAAGTTTCTGAAACACTAAACTACAGCTACCGTATGAGCCAAAACGTGCACTCCTGGGATAGTATCCCCCCAAAGTGGACACGGCATGTTCACGTGAAACTGTGTGCCCAGATGTTAGGGCAGCTGTGTTTACACTGTCAAAAAATGGAAACAAATGAGATTTATTCAAAGGAGGAAGAATAAAACAAGCTGTGGAATATTACTAAGTCATAAACAGGAATTTCCATCATGACAACTTGGGTGACTTTCCAGAGTTACAGCACCTAAACACAACCTGTTCCAGAAGACAGTGTGTGGGGCAGCGGGCTGGAGAATACTCTACAAATGGACAGAGGACGCAAATGGAGAATAGTTGCCACGTGAGGCCGGGAATGGGGGCCAGGGAGCAGTGTTGCTGTCAAGGGCAGCACAAAGGGCTGGGGACGCCAGGCTGCAGGATCGGGCCGAAGGATCAGATGCTCACACTCTGAGGTCAGGCTGACCTGTTCAGTCGGCTGCAGCCATCACAGCTGTGGGAACAGGGTGAGGGGTCTGTTGGTCTCCCTGCCTCGCCCCTAGGATGGCATGGCAGTCCACGGTGACTGCAGATGAAAGGTTTAACTCAAAACAAGCAAAGCATAAAAAGAGAATTTGATGATGAGGATGCTGTCGACGGGGAGGATGTTGCCTCTGTGGATGAGCAGGTGGACAAGGGCAGCTCTGCCTCTGGAAGGGGAGCTATTCCCAGCCAGGTTCAAAGCTTCCTTTCCCTGAGACGATCTCACAGGTTAATGAGTTGGAGCAACGTACAGGAGGAGCCCCAGCGCAGATCTCTGCAAGTGACTGCTGTCACTTAAGACGATCACCACAACTTCCCAAGTGCCCTCATTCTGCGTCGGAGCCCAGATCAGGCCTTGTTCCTGTGAGGGCGGGTGCAGTGCCTCCACCTGGGGGCAATGAAGCCCTGAGGGCAGGGGCAGAGCCTGTATTGCCTCCGAGTCCTACACCCCATGGGCTTCAGGCTCATAAAGCCCCGAGTGTGTACAGGGAGGTGACAAGTCCATGCTGGTGCAGCTTGCCAGCCTGCTCTGCCACCCTGGGCCAAGCACGCACTCACAGGATGCCCTGTACCAGCTCTGTAGTATACAGCTGGATGGACTCAGTGCTGCTGGGTCCTGGGGGCCCGTGATTGCAGAGGAGGCAGTGACTTCTACCTGAACAGCAACTCCAAACTGTTTGGGGGGTAGAAGCTAGGACAAACTTCCTGTGCAACTATAGTATGTTTCATGCCACACCACAGAGCACACCTGTGGAGTGGGCTCCAGTGCCTTCCTGGCAAACTCTGTAGAAGACTAACATGCTGCCAGGGCTCAGGACCCAGCATGATGGCCAGGTGCCCCCTTGAGTCATCACTTCCAAGGGTGGCCCAGAGTCTAGCATGCAGGAGGGACCCCAAGCAGCGGTCACTTGTAGAGATCTGTGATGGGACTCCTCCTGTACACTGCTCTGTCCATCTCCACCTGGGGATCCGAGGCTTCTTGCCTGTCCACCTTCACCAGCTCCAGACCTCTGTCCTCACAGCCTCCCAAGCTTTCAGGCAGAAGCGCAGCCAGGGGGACGTCTGTTGTGTTGGGTCTGGTGCTAGTAGGGGCCTCAGCTCAGACTGCGCTGTGGTGCTGGGACTCGAAGCCAGCGGGGCTGGGATCCCCGGGAGATGCGCCTTGCCGCTCTGCTCAGGAACACGTGATCGGCGTGCACACGTGTGCTCTCTCTCACAAGCACTAGTCAGCGGCCTGTCCCTTATCAACTAACCTCCTCCAGCGCCACCTCCCTCTGAGGCGGTTCCCACCGAGGCGGGAGGAGGATGCCTTAGGAGGGCTGGGAGTGTTTTCGTCAGCTGGGTTCTGTCCAGGATGAGTCACCGCCCGCCTCTTCCCCGTAATTAGTGCTTGGGGAGTTGCTAGTCTAACTCTGGTGAAGTCCAGAGAAGTTAATCAAAGAACATCTTCCTCCTGAAGCTCAGTGAGAACCGCCATCTGGCCAGACCCCTGCACAGGCACCGGGAGAGCCTCACCTTCCCCCTCTTAGTCTGACTTTGAGAGACAAGTCAATTTGCAGTTGCTCACGTGCTCGCCCGTCACCTTCCTCCCTGCATCTGGCACTTTCCTCTTTAGCATTTGTTTTCTGGAAGTTTTTCTACTTGTTTTTCCAACTATGGCAATTTCTCAATCCACTACATACCATCCAGCTCAATAAAACAGTTCTCAGGGAGCCCAGGGCCCAGAGAGGCTTGGCCAGATGCCTCTGCGTGGACGTGGCCGGCATCCGCACAATCCCTGCTGCCCGCTATGCAGCCACCAGGACACAAGCAGCGGAAGTTGCATCTGGCCTCGACCTAGACACCCACTGCTGAGCCTCAGGGCTCCTGTGGCCCTGAGCACGGGCAGCCTGGGTGCTCCTTGGGGGCTCCTCGGGGGCGAGTCTTTAGTCCCAACTGGCCTGGAGTCAGCTGAGAGGCCAAGTGTGAACCTGGATGACGGCCAGGCGGACCACACGTGGGACGGAGCTCGGGCTCCAGAGGAGGGCAACGCTTCCCAGACAGCTGGTTCCAAACAGATCAATAACTGCCAGCTTCTCTAACTCTCACTAAGAACCCGCCAGAGAGCAGCAGTCTGTCCCCTGGCTGGCGGAGTGCTCCACCCTCCTGTCTCAGAGACTGCTGGGCACACGTGGCCAATGCCATTGTCCTAGGGCAACGTTGCCCATGGGTAGCCCAGGTCAGCTGCGCGCAGGCTTCTACTCTCCCACCCTTGCTCAAGGCTTCCACTAAGTTCGGCCCTAGTGGTCCAGGAGTTGACTCTTTTGAGTCACCTGTGGCTTTAAGGAGACCTTACATGGTGCCAGGGGCAGAAAGTGAAGATTGGGCTGACCACTCAGGCCTCCCTGCCCCTGGCTGAGCTCCTGCCAGTAGGTGTGACTGGTCCTTCTGCGTCGACACAGTTGATGTCTCCTGTCCTGGCCACTGCTCCACCTGCCGGCACCTCTCCCTGATGCCTGCCCGGGGTTCTGTGGCCTCTGCCTGAGCGGAGCCCCGCGCTCCTTCCTTGCAGCAGGGCCTGTATGGAAGGCCTTCCCCATGCAGACTCAGCTTGCAAGGCAGGGTTCCAGGTCAGCACCTCCCTGCTCCCTCAGGCCCCAGGCCTTCCTGGCCAGGGTGGAGCCACAGAAACTGACTCGGGCAACATCACCTCCACACGCACACTGGTTTACAGTGACACGGGGTGATGGTGCTGTGCGGTAACTGTATGAGTAAAACTATTCACTATGGTGCAAGACATGGCCACAGTCCCCTCCGCCATCATGCAGAGGCTGCGTCCACTGCCCCTTCCTCTCAGCTGAGGCAGACAGACTGCACGCCCCATGTGGCCCACACTGTCCTTATGCTGTGGGCTGTGCAGGTGTCTCAGTCTTCCTGCTACCCTGGGGCAGCCTGGGATTACCCTGAGAGTCCCTTCTGACAGGACAGGGTTCTAAGGAGGTGGGGCCCAGAGGCCCACCTGAGCTTACCTGCTTTAGGAGGTTGCTGCTTGCTGTGAAGTCCTTTGCCATTAGGATTCTTCAGAGCAGTCAACATACTTCCGACCGAAAAGTGAGGCCGATGGTGGTGGCAGTGTCAGTGGCCCCACAGCGGGGAAGGCTGACCACATGTTCGAGTCCCCAAAGTGCCCTAGTGACAGCGGGAGCAGGCTGGTCCTCAGAGCCAGCTGCTGTAGAAGGGGACACAGCAGGCAGCTCGGCAAGCTCGTCATCCACACAGCCGAGGGGACATGCAAAGTCCCCGTGGCCAGCTGGGCATCAGGGCCCCCCGGAACCACAGACAGGCTGGAGGCATGAAGAGGGCCCCCCAGAGTTTGCAAGGAATTGTAGGGGTGAGAAGTCCCACAGCAGGCACCGGTGGGAGGAGGCCCTGGGCCGGCAGAGCTGCAGCTGGTGGGGACCCGGTGGAGGGAAGAGGGCTGTGGGCCTGGGCTTGTAGGTCACTTGTCAGGTGGCGGCATAACCTAGCAAGAGCTGACTAATACAACACTGAAAACACGGATAAACATCTTGTATGATTTGTAAAGGAATATTTGTCATTTAATGAGATAGTTAAAACCTACTTTTCACAACTTATCAAATTCTCTTGCAGTTTCGATCAATCTTCACCTTACTCATTTGGAAAATAGTTACAAATTTCCAGCTCGGGCTAACAAGAGATAAGAGTATTCCAGCTGTCGGTGAGTCCCTGCTGGCTCCCTGGCATTTTCTTTTATTAAATGTGCAGAAATATTGTGAGTATGATTTGTAAGCAAGCTATTGCTTTTTGCATGTTTAAACATGTCCAGGCACCTGCGGGTGTGACGGGGACCCTCCAGGACAAGGGGGATCCTGACGGGCAGCGTGGGCCGCCATCATCACAGCTAGGAATGTCCCCAGACCTGGTCCTCATCTTCCCACCAAGGCTCCTTTCGCCTTTGTCTTCTTTGATTCAGAACCCGCTGGGGCTGCAGCTGGCAGGAGGGGTCAACCTTTGGCGTTTCCTCGGGCAGCATTCCCAGGACAAGCATGCTTCTACCAAGGGGGTCAATGTCTGGATTCTACTGAAGGCCCAGCAGGGGGCTGCAAAGACAGCAGTGACAGGGCAGCAGGAAGGACCTCCAGAAAGCCCAGCACCTTAGGAGCCAGGCACTTAACCAGGAGTGGTCAGAAAATACACATGCCAAATGATTAAATTTGAAAAATCACAATAAGACACGTTGCTGAGACCCCCTCACAGTCCATCCCTTGCCCTGAACACACTCACCCGTCTTCTCGCCGCTGTCTGCAGCCCCCCTGGAGCCCCTCTTCCTGGGTGTGCTCACGAGGGTGATAGAGACACGGTGACCACCGCTGCCCAGCGCCGTCCAATGGAAGAGCAGCTCATAAAAGCCATTTAATCTACCTCATTCACTGGTTTTGGCACTGGGTGATTTCTGGCTCCTGTCACAAGTGACCAGAAAAATAAATGTTTTAAATCCATTTGGGACACCAAGGCAGCAGTGCAACCAAAGACACCCATGAAAGAGGACTCCAGAGCTGCTGCTGAAGTTGGCTAGAATGATGACAGATTTTGAGAGGGATTCATAGCAATGTGTCTTTAATTATAATATTTTTTTAATGGACATTCACTCTGCGTTGTGGCCACATGATTCCCCTGCTGCCTCATCATCCATTCATGCTGGTTCACACAGAAGCCGCGCTCCTGAGGAAAAGCTGGGGAGTTCCCACCCCTCCACTTGGGGCGGGCACAGGTCAGTCACAGCCCACTGCCGTACGACCTGTAGAGGCAGAACAATGGTGTCCCCTAAATTCACTCCCACTCAGAACCCCAGGCTGCAAGGCCATGTGGAAGCTCATGGGTGTCATTCAGGAAGCCATCTTGAGAAGGTCACGTGGGCATGGGTGGGCCGAGTCCCTTGGCCAGTGTCCTTACAAGATCAGAGGACGTGGAGATCCATGGATCGAGGGCCTCGTGATGCAGAGCAGATGGCAGACATGGGTGGAGCCTTGGGGACTCTGCCTGCTGGGCAAGGGGTCCCCCCACAGAGCGGCTCCCTCCTGTAGCTCCCACCACTCTGCCCCTTGTTGCACCAAAGTCACCCTGCATCTGAGATCCAGTAGTCATTCCTCCTGGGTCCATTTCCTGTCTTAAAATACATTCATATTTCACAGAAACTGCTTATTTTGTTTTCAGGTATCCATGATATTCAAAGACACAACTAAAAGCATCTTCCTTAAACGAAAGGCTCAAAATTAAGACTCAACCCTAAATTTGTAGCAGAAAGGCACTGAACACTTTCTGGGACAGTAGCCATCTGCATGTCTCCCTGGATTGGGTAAATGTTCCCTTGGAGATGGAATAGCTTAGACAATTCCTGACATAAGACATTCTGTGATTTCCACCCTGGAGCCCAGAGACCTGCATGTGGCGCCCACTCCTGGCTGACATTGGCTCTGCAGGTGTGGTTCCCCTGAGAGTTCTAGGGGGTGACTGCCCTCAAGGGGTGCAGGCTTGCCTCCCAGGTTCCAGACACATCCTTACTAGGGCTACTGGTGATCCAAGACAAGATCTGATGCAACAATCAGCCAGTGCCCACGGTCAGAGAGGTGGAATCTGCCTCCCTCCGTCTGTCCTCCCCAGCCCTGACCCCACCCCTGGGACAGAGGAGATACCCCCCTAGGCGTGTCCAGCACTGAGGCCTCCTGGGCCCCAGGCACTTGGGGACAAGATGCCATGGCTGACAGCTGTGGACTGAGAGCCCAGCTGAGGCGAGTGGGGTCGTCCTTGCCCACCAGGCTCCTTGGACAGGAAGTGGGGACTGCGGCTTTCCTCATGGACACCTGCCAGGTGTGGGCTGGTTCATCACCCTTTCCCCTGGGATGTGCAGCCAGCCAGGTCCCCACTGAGCCCACTGCGCTGGGTTGCTCAGCGGAGGATACGAAGTGTGTTCCGGTGTGGCCATGCCCCTCTAGACTTCCCCAGCCAGAGGAGGGGAGCTCGCTCCTTGTGAGCCCAACTCGGTACCAGCCTCCTTTCTAACTCTGCCTTCCTAGTGAGTGCCCGCGCAGTGCCATCTGCATCTCTAATGGTGAAATGACATCGACCTTGTCAGCACTTTCCTGATGAAGTGTCACGCAGTCATTTCCTACTGTCTGGTTGTGTGTGTGTCCGCTTACTATGCTGAGTGGTGACGTCACTTTGTATTCTGGATATTTGTCCTTCATCATCTAGATGTCATGGATATGTTTTTAAAGAATGCTTCGTCCATTTTGATTCCTGAATGGCATCTTTGAAAAATCAAAACTTTTTAATATCTATGAAGTCCAATTTATTAACATCTATGGTCCACATTATTTGTCTTACTAAGATATCTTTGATCAAATGTATAAAGATCTTTTCTGTTTTCTTTTAGAAGGTATTAATCACTTTAGCTCTTATATGTATGTCTATGGTTCATTTTAGAATTAATCTTTGTATATGGCATGAGGTAAGGATAGAGGGAATGTTATATTGCTTTCATTACTATCCATTCATCTATCTACCAATCTCTATGTGTCACCTGTCATCCATCTTCTACCCATTATCTATCTATCATCTATCTATCTATCATCTATTATCTGTCTTTCATCTGCTTACCTCTGTATTATCTCCCATAGTTCCAGCACCAGTACTGCTATGAAGACTGTCCCTTCTCCAGAGGTACATCCTGGCACCCATGTTGTAACTCAGGCGAGCACCGCTGCCAGGATCCTCCTAGGGGCGGGACCCCTTCCTGTACATCTAGAAGGCCGTCTTTGTTCCAGTGTCAGCCAGACTGGATTTCTGTTGTTTTAATGAAAGATTTCAGATCAAATGGCACAAGTCTTGCAATTGGTTCTTTTTATCTTTGTTCAAAATTATCTTGATATCATAGATCCTTTGTATTTCTATATAAATATATGACCAGTTCAATAATTACTACCGGAAAGAGCTGCTAGGATTTTTATTGAAATTGCATTAACATGTAGGTCAGTTGGGCAACTGACCTCTGAACAGGGCTGTCTTCACGCCCATGAGTGAGGTGCAGAGCTTTGCTGAAGTGGCTCTTCTGCACCTTCGGTGTGGTTTGTGCTTTGAGTGCATCGGTCTCGAGGCACACTTTTGACATATGTTCTCGGTGTTTCTGTTTTTATGCTCTTATAAATGGCAGTTGTGCTGTAGAGTCAGTTTGTATTTGAACTCGACCCTGCATGGCAGAGCGGTCGTGTTTGAACACTGGCCTGCCGTCCTGCAAGCTGACTTCCTCCGCAGCCTTGCAGCTTCTCTGCCCGGGTTTTCTCTGCAGATGACCTTGTTGCCGTGAACTAAGACAGCTTCGTGTCTCCCTTTCCAGTCTCACCGACTTCACTTCCTGCCCCTGCAGTGTTGCCCTGGCCACAGCCTCCAGCACAAGGTTAAGTAGAAGTGGTGAGACAGACATCTGGCCTTGTTCCTGATCATAAAGAGCACTCTCTGTTTTCTTTCTATAAAGTCTGCTGGCTATATATTTTTAGTAGATGTAATTTATTGAGTTGAAAAGTTCTTTGCTATTCCTAGTTTTCTGGGAGTTTTTAAAAAATCTTGCTTACAGGCTGCGATTGCCAAATGCTTTCTCAGCATCTAGTGAGATGTGACCCCTGGGTGCCCTTCACCCTGTGTTATCTCCCCCGCTTGTCTTGCATTTCCCTCTTCCCTTGAGGAGCAGGGAGGGTCTGCCTGACTTGTGGACTTGCCCGGGCTGTGCACCCCGAGGCTGGCCTGGAAGGGCCCCATACGGCTGCACCTGTGAGACCACTGTGAGCAAACCCATGACGTCTGCGGGAGGGGAGGTCTCAAAGACACACCCAGGGCGGCTGAGGAAGGGCAGGCACTGTCAGGGAGGGCGGGCGCAGACAACTCAGAACACAGGCTCAGACCCAGAGGGAATCCCTGAATGTGGCCTGAGCCTGGACAGCTATTTCTCACTTTACAGAGTGTCCATCTCACCCATCTGGGTGGGAAATGCCCAAGACCCTTCCCCAGAACAGCCTGCTTCAGCGACTCCAAAGGAGCCCCGGTGCTCAGGATCGCCCAGCTGGACATCTGTGGAGAGTCTGGCAAGACAGAAATGTGTGAAAGTGGGCTGCGTCGGAGGAGAAACCCTCCAGCGGTCTCACACAACACACGCAGTGGGGAAGGAATGGCGCCTCCTAGGGACACTGGTACTGAAAGCACTTCTTTTCTGTACTGGAGCAGCAGAAAGTGGCCAGGAGAAGCAGGAAGCCAGTGTCACCGAGCAGACCGGGTGCTGGGGCTGCCCAAGAGCTGACGGAACGCTTCCCGGTGACCAGGCTGCCTCAGACACAGCTGCGGAGAGGACACTGCTGTGCTGAATTGCTCCCCACTTCCTGGGCACAGATGCTGCTGCTCCGGCCAGCGGGGTGAGAGGACCTCACCATGCATCCCCCCGGCCTCGCCCGCCCTTCCTTCCTGCGCCCCCGACCCAGGATGCGGCCCCCGGAAGGGCTCCTGCAGCTGGTTCAGAAGCGGAGCAGTGGGCAGAGCTGTGGTCGGCAGGAGTGAGAAAGGAGACACCTGGCCCAGGTTTCGAGAGTGACTGTGACCAGCACAGCACTGGAAATCCCCATGGTGAACGCATGATTTTTTCCAGGAATGTTTGTTCTTCAATGAAGTAGTTAAAATCCATTTTTCACAACATATCATCAAGACTTTTTTCCCATTTTGATCAAACTTTGTTTTACTTATTTTAGAAAACAGTGAATAATTTCCATCTCATATTCACAAAAATTTGAAAGAATATTCCAGCTGTCAATTAGTTTTAGCCACGTATCATTTTCTTGTTAAATGCATAGAAATATTGTAAGTGAAATTTACAATCAAATGTTTCTTCTCATGTTTAATAATTATCATGTTTATGAAACATTATTTTGATCATTAGTAACTAATATTAACTGCGGTGATTTTAAAAATGTGTCTCCTGGTACATGTGTGCTGTGCACAGTGACTACACTCCCACGCAGGGTTGGCACGTGCATCACACACCTCAGTGCTTTTTTATCCCCTTTCTTCCCCCATCTCTTGATCCTTTCCCCTTGAGACTGATATGTCTCCCTGATTCCTATTATCTATCTTTTACTTTGCTCTTCATTGATAATTTGTGTTTTCATACGAGAAACCATGCAATATGTAAGCTTGTGTGTCCGATTTATTTCACTTAACATTGTCTCGGGATGCATCCATCTTCCTACAGTTAATTCAAGTTTATGCTTCTTTTTTTTTTTTTTTTTTTTTTG
>PVIR01013169.1:0-15927 GCA_004026965.1 Petromus typicus
GATCCAAGAACTTCTGCTAAATTATAAAGTCTAAGAAGAAGGCCGAGGCCTCACATCCCCAGCACCTCCCACACAGTACACTGCCTGTCTGGCGTCAGTGCACACATTTGGTTAGGATTAGCTAAAGTCACGTTCAATCACTACTCACTAACCAGAAAAAATTGCAGTAATGCAGAACTGGTGGCAGAAGCTCCTATTTTGAAAATAATCAGCAGAATAATCTGATTTCAACGCCAAAACAATATATAAGAAAAGAGAATGAAAATAATCATGAAAGTGTTTTAAGTAGAAAGAAGGTCTTAACATCTACTCCAAAAGCAGCGTAGATACAGGGTAAAGCAGTACGAAGTGGAGAAGGCGGAAGGATGGTGAGAAGAAAGTATCTGTGGGGTTCGTGGGAGCAGATGTCTGAGCTGCATGGCCCCGCTCACAGCTCGGCCTGTCCACCACGGTGCCACGAATGGGCCTTATATCTGTCCTATATGTTTAATTTCCCATTCCTAGAAAAGACAGAACCACCACTGAAGAGGTCAGGTCTTCAAGAGATCCTCTGAACTTTACTGTAAATATATATGAGCACAAAGGTCTGTTTATTTCTAGACTGCAGAATCCATGATGGTTGCAGCTATTTTATTTGTACTTATCTCTTTAATATTTCTCTCGCATGTGTAGTGCTTATTTATAAGACTACATGTTAATTTCCGACTAATTTTTTTTTTAAGTTTTATCTCATTAGTAAACTCACATGAATTAAACCTTATGTTAAGTTCTAGACCCCCTGTGAGGGTAAGAACAGGAATATGGATTCCAGGAAAAATAAATACCGCATCTCCCCCCAGCACCCACAAACCTTCTTTCTCTCCACTCATACCTGGACAAATCCAAAGGGAAAGAAGCGCTCGGTCTGTCCCTGGGATCCCCGGTGGAAGGTCCGGCGCCAGTCGTCAATGAGTGCAGGGAACGTGCAATTGTACAGGTCCTTGTTGTACTGCATATTGGACTCCCCTTAAAACAGCCAGGAGAGAGAAATGTGGAGGAGACTTCAAAACAGCACACGTCGCTGCCCCCTCTACCCAATCCTGAGGGGCGGCCTTCCCACAGCTGCTGGGGACCGGCCTGAGGTCTGATCTGGCCAGGAAGGCACCCACTGACATGATATGAGCAGAAGCATAAAGGGTCTCGGCTTCAGGCTTAGCTCCCTCCAGATGCACCTGGAAACCTGAGACAGCTGACAAATGACCCACGAGTGTGAAGAGCTTTAAAGAAGCGGCCACCAGAGGACCATGGAGCACAGACTGCAGGGAGGAGTCATCCTATGTCCTCCAATTATCACCTGACAGGTCAGAGACACACAGGAATTTCCTGCAGCAACTAGCTGAAGCTGCCCAGACAGAAGAACTACCTTGATAACCCAAAGAAGAATGAGCCAAATAAAATTATACAATATCATTGTTTTAAGGCACTAATTTCAAGGATCATTTGTTATGCAGCAAGAGCTGCATAACTCACCCCCCTGAGAGTTTTTACCCTCACAGGGGGTCTGATACAAAGGAGAAAGAGCAAAGTGAACACTCACCCTGGTACCATACCACCCCTTTCAGGGTCACGTTCTGTAGTGGATGGATCATGGCATTCCAGAGAACGGAGTGACCACTGGGGCCAGATACTGAGTCATATGAAACGGACCTGGAATCAGTGAGACGCACAGTGTCACCGCAAAGCCAGCGAGTGATCACATCCTGATTCCTACACTGGGCATCCATCTGCTTTCAAACTTTCAGTGGAAGCAACACAGAAGTAAACTGATCTGCTCCATTTCCCTTGAAAACATGTACTGGTCTCTGAATTTCACTTCCAGGTTCTTCCCAGGGTAAGTGTGTCAATCCTGAATTCTGAGTGGGGAAGTCACTGATTTTCACACAGGCAATAAATTTATGTCACTACCATTCAACAGATGGACACTTAGATTGACTTCAGATTTTTTTCTTCCCTTTTTTTCCCCCCTCTGTTTTGAGACAGGATCTTGCTAAAATGCCCGGGCTGGGGTCCAATCTGCAATCCTCCTGCTTCAGCTTCCCAGAGGGCTGGGATTACAGACCTGAGCCACATCTCCCAGCTACCTTTTTGCTTTCCTAAGCGATGCCATGATTATAGCTAAACCACTGCAAGCACTCTTCTCTCCTGAAGATAAACTCCAAGAAATAAAATTGCTGAGTTTAAAAGTACATTTTTTAAAAAGCTTTGGGCGTGTTCCCAAATTTTTCAGTAGAATTTATCCTCACAGCAGCTGTGTATGAGAATGCCCACTTTCCCCATGCCCCTGGTCTAAGTCCTCCAAGTCCCAGATCTGGGAGACCTGGCCCAGACCACCCACCAACACCAGGTACTGGGGCCGATGCTCCCTCTGGCCCCACCGCAGCCCTCTCTCCTGTGCACAGCAACAGTTCACTGACCCTCAGCCACACCATTACCCAAACTGTCCCAACCACATACAGCAGAGTCCCTGCTGCTGGAGTGACCGTGACAGTGTCTAAGACAGCGGGGCACATCCTGCTTATCTCTGTTGATGTTGGTATCGGTGTCTGGATTTTTTTTTTTTTTTTTGGTAGTCCTGGGGACTGAACCTAGGGATTTTTTTTTTTTTAACCAACTATAATATTATCTTGGTTCACAAACACTTTTGTTTGATTTGCAAACAGAAGCGGATGGGAAAATTTTGGTTTTGTTTGCAAACCATGTCAGGTGATGGACATGACCACAGCCACCTCTCCTACATGAACACAAATATGCCTATCTTTTGTAGAATCATGGAACAAAGCAAAGTTTGTGAACTGAGGTACGGCCACAGTCCTGTCTTCCTCCCTGATCCAGCTTTTCCTAGGTAAGTGTGGGCTTCCACAAACAGTATACTCATATATTCCTGAGGATCGGCTCTTTCATTTGTTCTTCCTATTGAGTTGTCTATTCAAAAACACCGGATATGCTCTTCCCTGGCCACGCCTCTAAGCAAGTCACTAAAGCTCTGTGAGGATCAATGTCTTTACCCTCAGGATGCTAATAGTATCTTCACCTCACGAAGTGGAAAAAACTATATAAGGATTCAGAATGGTGTCTGGCACACAGAATGTTTTCAGTAAGCATATGTGATTACTTTTACTGAAGAAAAGAATCATTATTCTTTCTTGACCATTCTCAGATGACTGCAGCGGGGTGACAATGAAAAGGACACCTGCCCATGCATGGGTAAATCCCATACATTCAATATGGATGTGGACAGCCAAAGTAGCCTTAACTCCCCAGGGGCGACCATGGTGACCTGTGTCTTCTACATTCCCTGCAGGGGTTTCTCCCGCCCTGGAGAAGACGCTCTTACCTTTCAGTAGGGACTCCACAGGCTTTCAGTGACCTTTCAGATGACCAGGCTTCAATGGGCGTGCCGCCCCAACTGGAGGAGATCAGCCCAATGGGATACTGCAGCGTGTCGTACAGATAACGCCCAAAGAGCCAGCACACTGCTGACGTGTATGTGAAGTATCCGTTGCCCAAGTTTTCTGTCCAAGAAATAGTTAATGGAAGAGAGTCCAAGGAAAAATAGATGGATATGAACTGAAGCTACTCCGCGTGTCTGCGTGAGAGGTGTGGGCGTGGGCCGTCCCTGTGTACTTGTGTCCCTGTGTACCTAGCACGAGCAGGCTGAGACAGAAACGATGAAAGGATACACCAAGCCATGCGTCTCTTTCAAACCTTCACCATGGAGAAGCTTTTTCAAAGAAAAAAAGGTAAGGCCTTTGAAGCAGTTTCCTTTTATCTGTCTTCAATTTTTTCCATTGTTCAAATTGTCCTCATAATGAGGAAACAGGGTTCTCAGCCAGACACAGAGATAAATGATAACTACCGTGCTCTCAAACTGAGTATAAATAATTGACTTACATAATCCTGAGCCAAAAGTCTCTAGGCAGGCAAGCAGGGTCCCTGCATGTTCCTTACAACCCAGGAATATTAATACATCTTTCTCAGCAGGTAACTGACACAAAGACCGTCACGTCCCTACACTACCCTCCTCACCACCTTTGCTCTCACCTGCCCACTCATCCCCACCTAGCTCTTCGAACAGAAAAACACAAGCAGACAGGAGACAGAGAAGACACGCTCGCTTTTTTCTGCATGGCTTTCTACTCAATTTTATAGTTAGCATAATGAAGATACAGACACATAAGTGATATGAAATCTGGCAAAAAACCCAGAAAGCAACAGAAACCAAAACCAATCACTAAATTTTCAGCAGTTTTCTTTGACAATATTGCCCAGTAACCAACACAGGCCAAAGTGAGCAGTTTCCATGTTAAAGCAACATGCACACACTCACGGCTGGCAGGATCGATTCGTCCCAGTATGAATCACTGGTTTGGTACTGTGAAAACTCAAACTCAATGCTGTATAACTCTCGTACTCTAAGAGTTGAGAGTGCAAGAGAGGAAATTCAAATAAATTAGAATATATTTAGAACCTACTGTGCACCAAGAAGAGTGAGATGAATGGAATTCAACAATGGAAGACCAGAGCCCGTAGGTCTTGTAGTTTGTGGAATAAGTTATCTATAAGATGGATGGCAAAACATGGTGCCTCAAGCAATACAAAAACTACAAAGGAGTTTTAGCACCAAAGTAAAAATCAAATTCAAGGCACCTCGTAATAAATTCTGAGCCCAGAGTCCCCTGTGCACAGCTCTGTTACTATACCTCATTCTAATAATCAATTTAGTGTTCCTCTACCTGAAGCAGGGACCTCATGTTACTCATGCCTGTTCCCCCCATAACACACATAACAGAGTCAGTAAATGTGTGCTGCACGTCAAACAGCAAATATTCTCAAAATATCCAGCTGGAACAGAGACTAGAAAAGGAGGTTAGTGGAAGGCAAGACTGGAGGAGAGGCTGGAGGCAAACTCTTAAGTAACGAAAACAGGAAGCAGCTTTTAATGACTACTAATGAGAATGTGTAGCAGGCAGAGGGGCAGATCAGCCCCACACAGACATGCGCACACTGCACACCTGGGACCTGGGAAGACATGACTGCCCACAGCTGGGGACACTCTAGACAGGGCTGGGGTTAAGGATCCTGAGACAAGCAGAGTGTTCTGGAGTGAGTGAGTCCAACCTAATCACGTGTCCTTAAAACCAGAGAACACTTTCCCGGGGGTGGCCAGAACAATCTGACAGAAAAAGGCAGGAGAGCACCTAAACATGGAGAGATTCGGCCTGCTGTGCCATTCCACAGGTCTGCACTGCCTCTTCCGGGTTACCACTAAATGTCCCTTTCTCAGTTGTGCCTTCCCTGGCTACTCAAAACTGCAGACACTACCCTCCTGCAATCCAACACCCCTACCATCGCCCTCCTGACGTACTTTACTTATTCACTTTTGTCTCAGTAGGGATTACCATCCATTCTACACAACAGGATCCAGATCTGTTTGGTTTCTGAGATCAGAGAACAAAAGGGAATTTGGGCAGGAAGGTAATTTACATTATCCAAATCCAAATGGTGCCTGAGTTTTAAGTCATATGTAGTAATAAGAGTTCTTAGAGCAAAGGATTCCTCCAAAAGTTCACTTGAATCCACTTAGTCCTAGATCTCTTATAGGAAAAATTTAGATAGTGTGAGACTAGACAGCATTAGGCACTCAGTATCCAATTAACTAATGCCTCACTTTCTGTACCCTTCACACCACACTGTGTGTGCACCATGCAGTTGTGTGTTCTTGCCTCTGTCATTCACTGCTACAGCCCCGGCACTGACAATGGACAGCACAGAGCAGCCTACTCTCAGCTCTCTACTGATGCCTTCACATCTGAAGATGTAGGAGCCTCTGACCTCACAGAGGTAAAGCAACAGAAGAACACAGAGGCCACAGGCAAAGGAAGGGGCGGGCGACGCGAACAAGGAGAGAGACCTCAGAGAAGAGCTGAAAAAGGAAGCACTACATAAGCTGAAAGGAACCCAGTTTCGGAAAGGGATGGCCCACAGCGTCAAATGTCACAGAGGTCACTGGAGTTGATAATGAGCAGAGTAATGACCCTAAAGCGAACAAAACCAGACAACGAAGGACTCCAGAATGAACCCAGAGCAGTGCAACAGAAAGGACCAAACAAAGGACGCTCTAGCAAGGCCAGCAAAGAAAGCAGGCGGACGAAGCTCCACGAGCAGGGAGACTTATATTTGGCTTTGTCATGTTTCTTTGAAATGAAAGGAGTTCACTCTGTGAGCAGGGACCATGTGTCTGCATTAGTCACTGCCGTGTCCTCGGGGGCCAGCGCCAGAGTCTGACATGGAGGAAGCATGAAAGAAAGACTCCATGCAGAACAGACAGGACAGAGCCTAACAGGTGACATAAGGAAGCCCTCGAAGAGGTGAAAGCTGTTATCAGAATTAGCTCTGAGACAAGACAGTGTCTTCAGGCACGGAAATGAGGAAAGGGAAGAGAAAACAGAGGGTGGAGGCAATGCAGATAAGAGTCTGGACTAGTATGTGCAGAACAGTCTCAATATTGTCACTGAAACTGAAGGAAGAGTCATTTCCTCATCACTGCTGGGTTCTTGGGAGGAAATATATAAAATAGTGACCATCAGGAAAGTGATGGAGAGTCAATAAGAAATGAATAAAAAAGTTCAGTAGTAATAAATACACCGGTAAGAACCAAATCCAGGTGTAGAGTCCGCGACCTAAGACATGACACATATTGAAGCACTCACATACCTTTGGTGGGCTTTGACCACTGCAAGTCAATCGCACTGAGATCCTCCAGCTCCTCTTCTGCCTCAACGAGAGCGACAGACAGGATGCGGACAGACTGGTAGGCAGCAGTGTTGGAGAGCTCTCTGGTAGCATTAAATATCTAGAAAAAAATCGAAAATATCACTTAACCTGGTGGGTGGTGAACTGGCTCGCCAGTCTTAGTCACTACCTGGAACGCGATGAGCTCCATCTGAGCCTCCCATAGACCCAGAGCACACTTTGACCACAATGAGGCATATTTCCCAAGCCTCAGATATACAGAGGCCCGTGATCTTAGGCAGATGGAAGGCAGTGATTTAGGCTAAAGAATGCTATCACTTAGACCACTGTGCTATCTTGAAACAAAAATACTTTTTGCTCTGAAAAAGTATCTTATTATGCAAATCTAGGGCAATTAACTTCTTTTTTAAAAAATTGTTGCTTAGAAATGAACCAATATGGAGCCATGAAGTCCATGGGGAGATAGGTTTATGTAATCCTTACCAACAAGAGAAGTGTATTCAAAAGAAACACTCCCTGAGAAGTGACAGTTCAAACATACATACTGGAATCACTTTCACACGGTTAGATTCTCATCCAGGACCTAGTAAGTCACCAAAGAACACAGGGGAGGCATGAAAGACAGTATTCACGGTACAAGCTCAGAACAACCCCAAAGAATCAAACAAGGAAGATCTGTCCAAGATTTATCACATTATAAATCCTCATCATTTGCCAAGACTGGTAGGAGAGGTTAGGGTTTTTCTGGACAAGAATGTGTTCAGTCTTGAGTAGTCGTCTATCCATTAGGCTAAGTAAGCCTCACAAGCTCAAGGCCTATGTCTTTTAAATCTGATTTTTTTTTCAATTATGTTTTTCTTTCGTGTTGAAAAGAATAGCCTGGCGACACCTTAGTTTGCTGTGTGCGCGCACGTGCATGTGTGCACGCACATGCGTGTACGTGTTTCCTCTTGAGTACTCGGTATTCCTCTGAGCCTGTCCAGCTTCTCCCACAACAAAGGGCACAGGGGAACCTCGGGAAGCCGGGTTACCACCCGCCTCAGGGGACAGGTGCTCCAGCTGAGCCTGGGCCACCACAGCAAGAGGCACAGGAGGCTGGGACACTTTCCATTGGCTGCCAGCCACCAAGCGTGCAGCTGGCTCGCTTTCCCTCCCACCCACCACAGAAGTACAGCTGGCCTTCCAGCCCACAGCGGAGGAGCATGATGGAGCATGAGGGTGCCCCCACAGAGCATTTCTTGGAAATACACTGCCCCTTGAATAGCCTGCTGTGGTCAATGAGATGGACGGATGCAAATGAAATGGCTCTTTCGGTCACAATGGGAGCTGCATCCTGAAATGCCTCCCCCGGGGTAGCAGCAGCTCTGGGCTGTAAAGGTTACTGGTCTTCCAGCTTTCGGGACGCATTACACATGGTATCAAGAAGACTCCCCAAGAAATCCCGGCCTTTTCCTTCAGGGTCTTGCCTGACAAGTTTAATGTAAAATAAACATTGAAGAGTAAGAACAGGCTAATGCGCTCACAGTATATTCTGGCAGGGAAATTATTTTTCAGCAGCAAGTACCTGTAAAAAGTCTCCTCCCTTGAAATTCAGTTCTGCACTAGGCACGAAGGCTCGTGTGTTGCTTCCATGGAAACAGTGGATGAAACTGCTTTCATTCCCACCCACACAAGCTTCCGCACTGGCTGGGAACTCAAGCGCCTCATGGCAATGTGATGCCAGCTTGGGGAGGCAGTCGGGAAGAACACGCCGCTTGTCTTTTAAACCGGTTGCTAACGGCTGAGTACTGCCAGGGCAATCGAGTCAGGGTGGTTGGCATCTCCTGTGCTGTTACCAGCACATGGAACTGGATCCAAAAACACTGGCTGGAAAACTTCCATTTTCCAACTCACATTTGTGTATTACTTCGAGCCAGAATTTGAAAGTCAGAGAAATTGTTAACAAAAATGGTGGTAGGGAAAATTCCTGCTATACCTGATGACAATTACTTGGGAAATTGGTATCCCTTTCCAGCATCACAAAGCCTCTTTGATGGAAGCATTTCCTCGGGGATATTGGCAGCAAATTTAGGAATAAAGAGATTTCAGGAAGATTTTCATTTAAATGACACTTGGTTTCCCTGCTGATGAAAGGGGAAGCCTTCCTCCATCTGTTGAGATCAGAATTCATCTCATCAAACACCTCAGTGTAATTATTTTTCTACCAAGTATTTAAATGAGGATGTAAATGAATACCAAGGTATTTGAAGTCATTAACGCTGCTGAGGCTGAGGGACAGCACTGCGGCCTCCCCAGGGACCAGACCATTCGCCATCAAAGCAGCTGCTCACTGGTGTTCATTTTGTAACCTTTACACAACATTCTTGAATTAATGAAGACGCATCAAGAATCTATTTCTCAGAGAATCTTGCTATAGGGTCTGCATGGGGATGCAAGGCACGCGTATAAGTGTCCGTGTGAATATGTGTGTGCACACTCATGCACAAATGCAGGGAAAGACACAGAGAAACTTAAATACTGACTTAAAGAATTTTGAGACTCAGAAAATTGTTTTACCTTCACTACAGCAGACCAGCAATCAATCTTAAGGTCGCGCTACAAGCCGTAAAGAAGGTAACCAGCATAACTCCTAGGAATCTCTTCATAGGGTATCGTACCAGCCCTTCTCTTCTGGATTTTAATTTCTTTACTTGGAAAATAAGAATGTGGAGAGTGACAACATATGGAAAAATGTGATTCTTGTCTGACATTGGCCATCTTTTTCTGAACCTACCTAGAAATAGCCAACTCTTTAGACCAACCATGACTGAGGAGGCGACAGATGAACATTTAGATTTTTCTCCATTTATAAGCATCTCACTCAGTGTTATAAATAACATTCAATTTTAAAATTCCACTTTACCCTAACAACAAGATGGGCATACAATCTGCCATTTCTTTCTTTGAATGTGAAGAGTGGTAGGTTATAGTGAGAATTTTACCTCCACGAGGAGGGAGGGAAGGAAAAAGAAAAATACTTGGTGGGGAGCAGGGCACACGTGCAAGTGTGTATCTGGAGCCTGTAGAAGGAAAGTGGTGAAAGGAATAAGAGGGGGATGTCATGTAGTACATACTTCTGATCAAAAAACAAAGCTTTGCAGGCTGTGAAGAGGCTAGAAGACATGCTCTGGGTACTATTAGCACCTAAAATGCTGTCTTGCAAGCTAAGTGCACGGTTTAAAACACAAAATTGAAAATTAACATTTAGATGTTTCAGTGGAATCTGTTTTTCTGCTCCTTTACATTTCAGAGCTCGTAGTCCCAGCTCAGTACAGAAGACGCCTGGGAGTAAATTCCAGACAGGAAGAATGTGTTTACTCTTAACAATCACGATCTCATTTAGTGTGACAGAAAATGGGATGGGATCCCTTGGCACAGACTGCTATTGAGAAAATGACTATATAGATACAAACAGATCTGGTCCATGCTTTTCTATGCAAACACAGAAGCGTAATTAAATCATTAAGAAAAATACTGTTTTCTTAAATGAGTTAACAACATTCCCCTTCTATACAAAACTATGTTTTCCATCAAGAGATAAAACTTCAATTTTTCATCTACTTTGGCTAAGAGTCCAAAGTTCAGTTTAATAAGCACTGTAATTTAAAAGCTTCCATATATGTAAGAAAGGCAGGTAGTAAGAGTAAAGAAACTATTGGTTAGAAGGGTACAAATACAAGAATTTGAGGGCTAAATTAGAAAACTAATGATCAAATGAAAATAGATGTCTCCACAGAAAGATTTTTAGTCGGACTATTTGGTAATATCTTCTTAAAAAGAAGTAACTGTAAGGAAAAGAAGCTACAGAAGTAAAACAAGAAATCCTAAGTTATATGAAAGTATTGAATTGAGATCATAGTCTAGATGCAGGGATTCTTAGATTTCAAATCCAAACGTTTCTTATAGATGACAAAAGGCAAGAAAATAAAACTCACCTAGAAAATACATTCAGTTTTGCAAAAACAACTAAAGGAAACAGTAATCCTTCCAACTTATTAACCTACTAAAGAAACAAGTCAAAGGATATAAACACATTTGTGCCAATCAGTAACTGTCAACTTAATCACTAGCCTCTTGAGATCATTAAATCAAATTAATTAAAATGTGAAAGCAACTGGAACTGATCTTAGCACATGGTAAGTACTTAATAAACAGCAACAGCCTTCCTTCTCCTTTTTATTCCCTTTTCTTCCTTTTCCTCTTCCTTATCATCACTATTACTTATTATTGCTCAGACTCTACAAATTACCTGTAACACAGTCATCTGCATGTTACTCTGTCCACTGCAAAGCCAGACATCTCCAAATAATACATCATGAACTCTCAAGGTAAAGTTCCTTGTCCCCAGAGTCTGTTGTGCCATCATTTCAAAGGGTCCACCAGGCTTCATAGGATCCAGTACCACCATCCAGGTGTTAGAGGGTGCTAAAATAACAAAGGGCCTCCAAAGAATTAATCAATCACTCAAAATGAAATTAATACCCAACCATACTCATATGTGGCTATTCCCAGCCTCTCTGAGGAGCTGAACTGTATTCAAAGTTAAAGATTGGCCAAATTTCAGACATAAGGATAGAACTGACAAGAGCAGCAGTATTTTTATCCTTAATCTGTACCAATCTTTATTTTTAACTGAAGCATTTATAGGAAAATAAGTTACCCAGTTATAATCCTAAATGAGGACAGACAAAAATACACACATTAAAATGCAAGGGAGTTTAGTAGAAAATAGAAATTCTTGTTACACTACCTAACTGTCAATATTAACATAATCTAATCTTTCCAATTCACACAGCACCCCAACCTAGCTCGTAATTAGCCAATCAAATGAGAGCACAAGTTAAAGAAAAAAAAAAAAAGCGGTTTGTAATCTGAAACTTCCCCCTAAGAGGCTGGATCGCCTTGCCATCAGCTGCCAAATCCTCCACGTTGCTAACAAGCAGCAGTGTACTCCGGCCCTGGGTTTTCCTATTAAACCAATGTGCACAGAGAAACTGACACATCAAAAAGTAGGGAGAGGCATAGATGTCAGTCTCTCTATGAAAAAGCTATTTCTACTTTCCCAATTAATTATCTTCATATTTATTTACAGTACCTAACAAATTTGGACTCAGGGACATGACAAGCTATTCAAAACCCCACTTCAGAAATCTACAACATATTCTTTAGAAATCATCCCTGCCATCTTTCTGCCTCCCAGCCCCTGAATAGATGCTGGCTGCCAACATCATATCAGAGATTTTAAGAAAATACCTTCAACGTGGCAAAAACTGGCCTAAGAGAAATAAGCAGCATGAACAAAATTAAAGAAATGAGAATGAGAAAACAGGAAAAATAAAGGAGTTAATGCTTTAAAATAAAATGTCTTTCAAAGAAATTGAACTGATTTGTGCCTATCAAATCAAAAAATGCAAAGGGAAAGAATGGTAACAACTGGAACCAGAACATATTGAAGTTATTTTTACCCAACCTGTGAAAAAATAATTATGGAGACACCACGCAAGAGCCTACTCGAAACTCAACACTGTGCAAAGTTCTTTCTAATCTGCAAGTACTAAAAGAAGCATGTGACATCTAGGCACATTTCAGAAGACTGGTAAGAGCTTAAACCATAAAAGCTAGCTAAGAGTTCTAGAGAAAAGATCAAATAACCCCAAGTGGAATATTCCACTGAAAAGCATAACCAATTGAGCTCCTTTACTCCCAACTCTGAGAGCTCCATTAAGCTGAGACCAAATGTTAGCTATTGTTTTTCTATCACCAATAGCCAGACATCAACATATTAACTGTATAATTCACCTAAACCAGAAAAATCACTGTTTTGGAAACAGTGGGCAGCTAGTACAGATTGTGTCGCACAGGTGTGATGTGCTCCGTATGGCTCACACTTCTGAGCAGGCAGACACTCCAATCTGTCCTAATACAGCTTTGCCAAGGTCTTTCCAGGCTTCATGCACTGACACATCTCCCTGTAATCTGTCCTTCTGCAACCAGTATCATTCATTTATAGTGCTGAGGTCAAACCCTAGAAAGCCCCTGGTAGCACTTTTGCTTATACAAAGTCTATCCAGGGTCCATGGCCACTGAAGAAAACTACCCTCACCAGAACTTCTAGAAAAATTTGCTAGCAGTAATAAGACAGAAGGTGAGGGACAGAACAAAACCTACTCCAACCAGAGACTGAGGGGCCAGGAAGGCCTAGAGCATGAAAAGAAGTAGGAATCAAGACTTGAGTCTTTCTCCTAGGAAATTTCCCCTCAGAGAAACCAACTGTCGCCTTCCTCCAAGACCTTCCAGAACCTCATTCTATGCTCACTAGTCCCTGCGTTCTTCTGACTGCCAGCTCCTCTTTTCAATCATGTGATAAAGGAAAAAGATTCCCTGACCCAAGGATGACTCTCAGAAGAAGTTAACTTCCTGTTGAGGCAGGAGAAACTGGTGCTCTCCAGAGGGGCTGGCAATGTTCACACCACCTCAGAGATGTGCTCCTATGTGAAGACAAAGCAGCATCTACGAAGATGGTTCTTAGACCGAAAGTGTGGGTGAGATTACAGTAAAAAGGCAAAAGCTATCACACTCCATGAGAAGAAACTATTTGTTCTTGGCTTTGTCCATTCCAGACTGGCTTGTCAAAAGGATGTAAGGTCCAATTAATATCTTGTAGAAACTGTGTTAATCCTCAGGTCCACAGTTGAGTCCAAAAGCTAAGAGTTCACCCTCACCAGATTCAAGTCCATCATCCGACTGGCTTCTGCTGATCCTGAGGGGTTTTCAGAGCAACAGCCACATGTGGGCTCCTCCTGGAGCCTAGTCACTTGCCACCTTCTAATCTCTCACCAATCCAGCCCCAGGTTTCTGTAAATGCTCATTTTCATTGACTTCAAATCTCCATTTCCTCACATTCTTTTGTCTACCATCTAGGAAGATTAATTTTCGGCCTTCATTATACAGTGATTTAGAGTGCTTACACTGTGCCAGGCACTCCATCAAGTAAGTGACAGAAAGTAAGCCCCAGCCCAGGTGACACTGATGAGAAAGCCATGCAAATTGATTAGGGCTTTGTGCTTTCGTATGCAGCAGTATATCCGGTAGCCTATTTCTGATTGTTGTTCTTCATAATCTAGCCAAGAGCATAAATTTAAAAATGTTCTATCTCCATTTTCTCTCCATCTCCCCAATTAATTGCAACCTCAATAATGGGAAAAGCAAATAATCAAAAGTAGTAAATGAAAGTAATTTGTCGACAGACATGATTAGTCATAATGTCCTTTCTTGCTTTTTTCTTTCTGCTGTTCACATCAGATGTTAATTATTTCGCATGTTATTGTGCCAAAATCTCAGAGACCAACAAAAGAAAAATTACCCATGACCTTTCCCTTCCCAAGAAGAAAAACACAGAGCTGAAAGAGGCACCTTCCTCACTGCTCCCCACGGAACCCTGGCTCTTCACCAGCTGCAAAGTGGTTCTGTGGATTTTGGAAGTGGCCTGAGGGGAAGGCCTTACTGCTTCATCTCTTCTACAGTCTAAAATTCAAAACTGCCACTTCTAGTTTATATCTACATGTTCCCCCATGGCCTTATGCATTCAGAGGTGGGGCTTTGGGGAGATGTTGGGTCATGGAGGCCTGACACTCAGCAGTGGACTGCTCCACAGAGAAGTTTATAGCTAAATGCACGTGGGGTATGAAGTCGGGGGCGGCAATGGGGGGTGGTCAGGAACAGCGTGTCTCCCTCGCCCCTCCCTTGTTGTCCATGTCCCTGGTGCCATATCTCCAGCATGGCTCTCTGCCATCCTACCCCACTTTGGAGCCAGCTGACTAAGGCCTGAAACCTCTAGAAACCGTAAAACAAAATAAACCTTTCTTCCTTTAATCTATGGGTGTGGGGTACTGTGTCCCAGCAACACGGGAAGTAATTAACACACTACCGCTACCAAATGTGAACTTTACAGAAAGCTTAAATACCATTCTGTCAATAAAATTCATCATGCAAGTTACTGAAACTACTGCATGCTGTGGCAGACACACCCTAGGTAATCTGCCGGGTCAGAGCCTTGTGTTATTCCCTTCCTACAAGGGCAGACTGTGGACTGGCTTCCACTGAACAGGGAAGATGAGACGTCACTCTGACCGTTACATTATCTTCTAGGGGAACAGTGAAGACATGTCTGCAGATGTGATGCAAGTCGTTCATCACTTTACTTCCAGTGGATAAAAAGGTAGGTTAGCTTATGAGCCCTAACCTCATACAGCAGGGTTTTTAACAAAGATTCTAGAAGTCAAAGACATGAGGTAGCAGAGATACTGCCATGAAGTGCACCCCTCAAAGGAATGGATTTTACCAGCAACCTAAAGGAGCTGGGTGCAGATCTCCCCCTCCTCACACTTCCGGCTGAGCACACGGACTGGCCAGCCGTTGGCTTCAGCCTCGTGAGACCTGAGCCGAGAACTCAGTGAGAGCATGGCCACATTTCAGACCTACACAAACTGCGAGACTCTAAAGGTATGTTCTTGTGAACGTCTCAGTTTGTGGTAAGCTGCTGTATGGAGCTTCACAGTACTGGCAAACGTGCTTCCACTGCAACCAGGAGTGGGAGGGTTTGAGGCCCTTCAGGCTGTTGTAAGTGAGAAGCATGAGTCTGTTCGCCCATCTTAGCAAACACAGGCAGATACCTTCTCTCAGGTGCACATTCGCCCCACTCCCCCTCGTTCTCCAGCGTCTGTCTGAGAAGCATCACGCGTCACCTGACAACATGGTTTGAACTGACCTGGTATCTGATCACATTTGCAATTACCCTTCAAGTTTCAACCTTCCCAAGGCCTTCACGTTAGTCTGCTGGACAAAAACTCTTATGTTGTTAAACCTCACTTGGTTCCCACTTCCTAAGAGATTACAGAGAATAAATTTTACCAGAGCTAAAGAAGAAATTGAGGGGCCGGGGAGTTAGCTCAGTGGTCCCGGCGCCTGTCTTACAAGCGCAAGGACCCGGGTTCGATTCCCTGGTAACCACATACAATACTGGGTGTGGAAACTCATGCCCAGCAGCAACCAGTACTACATACCACAGTGCCGGGTGTGGTGGCTCATGCCTGTAAT
>PVIR01013169.1:16027-43075 GCA_004026965.1 Petromus typicus
TTTTTTTGTCTGCTGTACGAATTTCCCTACATGTTGACCTTCATTATTCCAAATAACACTTGCTCCATTTTGCTTCACAGGTGGGAAAGAACAGAATTCTGAATGGAGTACATTGCTGACCTCTACAAACTAAAATATCTTTTGTTCTCTAATAAGTAATTGCGGGAGAGCAGGTAAACAGATCTACCAACACTACCACCAACGGCATCAACCCCTTTTCTTGTGAAATTATCAACAGTCTATGAATCACTTCATTCCCTTAAGTTCTGCTCGTTTTAATTCCAACTGACATGCCACTTTTCAGTGATGCAACTAGAACATCACTAGAGCCTGAAACACTAAAGGGGAAAAACAGCACAAAAAAATAAGCTTGGGCAGGGCAAACACCATTTGTGTTTGTCTCCGTATTTTCCTAAGGTACCTTGGTTAGTGTTTTGTGCACATTAAGCCCTCAGTAGATGTTTATAAAATTAAACTCAGGACAAAGGCACAGGTTCACATTCACTGTAAAGGAAGCTCACATCTTAATGATTCGTCCTTCTGTCCCATCACAACCTACCTTCCTGCTTTGTCTCAGTCCACTGCAAGTACCGGTTTTGAAACAGGCACGAAAGGGGACTGCTAAAATAATACGCAAGAACAATTTAAAACCCGAAATGATATAAAATATGTACTTTCTCTGTCAGTACAGCACAATGTAGTCTCTGCTTCCTAAATATTTGCTGGGAACATTATTAGCCTATTCCTTAGTTTGAACCACAGCAGGTCTTCGGATTTCTAAGCCAACATTATTTCCTGAGAGGCCCATGTTTGTACACAGTGCTGCTCACAGCACAAACAGAAAGCACAGCTAGTCTGAGTTTCTTCATTCTTAGTACATCCTGCATGTCACCAGTACCATTTAAGCCAACACCCAACTCTGTCTTACCTAGTTTTCCTTTCAGGTCTCTGTTCCAACACCAACATTCTTACCTTAAAAACCTAAGAACTAGAAATGCTTACCTTGCAACTCAGCCTGCCACACAGTATTTCAAATGCCTGCTGCGTGGAATGTGCTGAATTATAAAGACACAGCACCAGGACCTGGATACCTCTGGATAAGCAGTTCTGCAGGCTGACAACACTAACGAGGAAATTTTTCTTTCTGGGGGCCAGTAAAATTTCCACCAGCTTCCCTGTCTACATATACGAATATTCTAGTCACTGCTCAAGCCACCAACTCCACAGTTAACTCCCCCAATCCCAGAACAATCTCTCCACCTGTCTCATTCTCACTTCTACATCCCAAGCTTCAGAGCTGCCTCTGTGATCAGCTGCAAGCACACCTTTCTGAATCCAGGGACTTCCTGCTTTGCTTCCTGCACACACATAGATTCCTGTCAGATCTCCTTGCTCGGGGAAGCTGCTAATTTTCACCTTCTGGAACATTCATCTTGATAGCCACTCTCTTTGGTTAAACCCTCTTCATGCTCACCTGGATTGACAGTAGCCTGCTAACAGGTCCCACAGCCCCATCTTACTGATCTCTAATCCGTCTTCACAGCGCTACCAATGTGATCTTTCTAAGATAACAACCTAACACTTATAATCCCGGCACTTGGGGAAAATGAGGCAGGGAGATTACAAATTCAAACCCAGCCTGGGCAATTCAGCAAGTTAGTGAAACTCTGTTTCAAATACTAAGAAAGACTTGAAATGTAGCTCAGAGTGATATCACCCCCTCCTCCCAAAAAATAAGCCTCTGATTTTGTCATTTGAAGTACTGGGGATTAAATTCTGGGCCTGAGCTATATCCCAAACCCCTTTTTATTTTTTATTTTGAGACAGGATCTTATGAAGTTGGTAAGTGGCCCAGTCTGGGCTCCAACTTCGGATCCCCCTGCCTCAGCGTCCCAGAGTGCTGGGATTACAGGTATGCAGCACCACACCTTACCACACGCAATTACAACTGCTTCTCATTTCCCATCTTTTCTTCTAACCTACAGCCTTCGTTAAAGGAGGGCCCTCATCTCTTTCACTTATCACTGTGTTGCCAGTACCCAGCACAGTATCTAGCACACAGTAGGCACTTAATGAATATCTGATTGACTGGCTACATAACAGCAGTATGTGGCAATATTGACTGTTAAAACTTACTCAGAATGTTCTGTGTGCTAGGCACTATCCTAAATGCCTGCCACGTGTTAATTCACAAAATCCTCATAATAATCTCATAAAACTATCTTCAGATATTTACTAACATGTCCAAGGATAAGCAGCCATTAAAAGGGAGTCAGGCATTGACTCCAGACAAAGAATTCTAGAGCTGAGGCTCTAACCTGCACCTCCACGCTGCCTCTCTTATGTATGATTCACCTCAAAAGTCACCTTCTGTGGGAGCCTTCCCACACCAACCAGTCAGATGCAGATGTTCCTCTTCTGCATGACACTCCAAACACACCTTCATCACAGCACTTATCACACAACTTGGGACTTGGTGTCTACTGTTCTATGAGCTTCCTGACCACAGGGTCTTTGACTAAGCCTTACTTTTCTTTGTATCTTTGATACCTACCACACAGTAAATACTGAAATGACTTTTGTAGATGAATGGGTAAGTGAAAGGATAGATGGAAGGATGGGTGGATGGACAGACGGAGGGACGGGTATCCTGAGCTGGAGCACAAGCATTCATTTTCAATTAATCCAGCAGGTGGCAGAAGAAGACAGTAGCTGAACAGCGATTAGGCTGCCCTTACCTCTCACACTGGTCACTTTCTTCATGATGGTTTCCTGACCTTGGCACAAGGTCACTGTCACCGAGGCACCAGGTATACCAAAGCCCCAGATCACTGCTCCAGCAGGTTCCTTCTGCAGCACCATATAATTATCAATGTATGAAGCAAATCGAAAACTAACACCTAAAAAATTCAACAAACACTTAGAGAAGCAGCATTAGGGAGATGTGTTATCAACTGATCAGGTGAAACAATAAGGAACATACAGTCTTTTATATAAAAGAATCTGCGTATACTCAATCCTTCCAACCCTCCAACTAGACCTTATCTCTCTTAGTTAAATACACAGGATAATAAGAACAGATTCCAACAATATGTCTCATAGGCCAAGATGACCACTAAGGAAAATTCCAGTAGCCAGGGGCAACCAATGTACCACCACAGCCTCTTCCCAGCCCTTCACAGCTCCTAATCTTCTCTTGTTCTCAAACTTGGCCCCAGTACTTGACTTTCTCCCCACAAAATCACTAAAATGCACCTTTCATGTACCCTACAGATGGTGTTTATGTGAAAAATAAACCACTTCCCTCCCAGATTTTCCACTACCAAGCCCAATGCTAGTGGCTGGAAATAAAGAGATATGACTCTTTCTAACAAAGCTACTCTAATATTTTCCTCCTCATCTCCTGTCCTTCATTCCCAATTTAATGCCATCTCCCATTCCAATGTTAATTTCCTTCATACAATTAACCTATTCTGTTTTTTGTTCTGTTTTGTTTTGTTTTTTAGTTTTTTAAGACACGGTCTCACTTTGTAGTTCAGGCTGGCCCTGAACTCACTGTGTAGCCCAGGCCAGCCTGGAACTCACAGCAGTCCTGCTATCTCTGCCTCCCAAGTGCTGGGATTGCAGGCATGAGCCACCACACCCAGCAATTTTTATTTTTTGATGACCAAATGTACTGCACATTTGAATACCCTTGACAAGTCTAGTTCCTTCACAAATAAGTTCAGATATATCAAGACACAAAAATAAGATCCATGAAAGACAGACCAGAAGTCTAAAGAAAGATCTTTTATCACAATTATCTTTCACAAACTAAATTATACAAAAAGAAAAAGCACACTTGAAACTGTGCACTTTTTTCTTTTTGAAACTGCATTCTATTCTAGAGAATTACTAACAAGACTGAATAAGAACTCACTTTAACGAGATCATTCCTATTTTTAACTTCCAGCCTATATCGAAGTATTTTTTAATAACAAGCACTGATCCTAGGGATGTCAGTGAGCCCCTTATCCACACTTAACAAGAAAAATAATAACACATATGTCCAGATTTGTCTGAACAAAACAGATCTCCCAAGAACCCCCCCGACAAGAAAATAATTCCACAAGATTAAGTGGGTTTTTTTTAAGAGTTTTAAGCAAAAATGATGGGCAAGAAAGAGAATTAGAATTAACAAGGCTGACATTTTCCTCCCGGAAGATACAAATGAGCACGGGTCCCTTAGGCTATATTTAACAGGGCAGAATAGCTAATGGGGTCTCCTCCACAAGCTTGGTGGCCTACTTAGACTGCTCTGTGAATCACAGCCCAGACCCTAAAACTCCTCAGCTCTCTCTCCCCCTCTAGTTGGCTCATCGTGAAATCTATAGGATAATTAAAGATCACCCAGAAGGCCCACCAGGCTGGATATACACAACTACCGGGAGCAAAATACTCTATGAAGAAACCACAACAGCCAGAATTGCATAAGCAGGTTGGCAGCCTGCTGGGGAAATGGGAGGCACATGTGTGGGAGAGCCCTGTCTTGGGTAGGTACTTCATATGAAACAAAACAAGGCACAAATAAGACCTCAGTAGAGAGAGGTTGAAAGTAGAGGGACAGGACAAGAAAACCAGCTGCTGGTTGTGCCCACAGGCTGGGGAGTTACCTTTTCAAGCCAGTCTGTGTTCACCAACACATGCTTACTGAGCCTCCCTGCATAGCTTTATGCTGGCCTAAGGAACTTCAGAAATGGAAGGATCTGTACAACCGCGGTGTAATCATATTAACTACTGGTCAAGTAGTCTGGTCATCTGCCTGAGCAACAGATTAAGAACCAAACCTGTATATTCACTGCATGCATTCACACTGGGCAGTTTTAAGCATTGGAGAAATAACGATAAAGAGAAAAACAGAAAAATAACCACAATAGGTGAAAAATTTTTGCCAGCAGGGAGATACATTCTTCTAGAGTTTTACCATGGCAGGCACCATGCCAAAGACACTGCAGACACTAGACTTTGACTGGCCTCATGTCACAAAGTATTTTATGACAGGGCTAAAACTAGTCACCTGATTCTAAAATTACTCTAATTTCCACTATGCTGTGGTTAGATAGCGCCGCTAAGACAATGAAAAACCGTATTCCCTGTCCTTAACAAAGCTTGGATTTTAGCCTGATTATAGACAGTGGAGCACTGCCAAGGAATTGAGCAAGGCACAAAGCAGATGTGAGAGCAAGACTGTAGGGTCAAACACAAGACCTAAGTAATATATGAACTTACTTTTAGGTCTTCAGTTTCTCCCTTCCTTCACGGTTGGAACAGAAATACAAGAATGTGTGCTACGAGACAGAGACCCTCATTACAAGTAGACCAACAAAACTGGGCAGTGGTTGCCTGGAGGAACCTGGCAGATACACTGCTGTCTCAACAAAACTCAGTGTCACAATTCTCAGCCTGGATGCTGAGCTGAGGGTCATTGCATTGTCTCAATACATGTAGTTTTGCACCTCAAATATTACAAGATAAACATGGGCAAAGGGGGAAGTAGTAGCTGAAAGAAAAGATGTTGATTATGCAACCAAGTAATACGGAAGGAAAATGTACAGCATAGAAGAGTGAAAGAAAAAAATATAGTCATGGGGCTAGGATCTGGCTCAGTGATTTCGGCGTCTGCCTGGCAAACGCTAGGTCCCAGGTTTGATCCCTGATAACCACCTACCTGTCTGCCTGGCAAGTGCTTGGTCCCAAGTTTGATCCCTGATAACCACCTACCACAATGCCAGGAGTGGTGACTCACGCTTGTAAGCCCCACAGTCTGGAGGCAGAGAGGAGGATTGCTATGAGTTCGAGGTTGGCGTGGACTACACAATGAGTTCAGGGCCAACCTGTACTACAAAGCAAGACCCAAGTTAATGAAGGTGATTGAGTGAAACGGCCCAAAGGAGGAGAAAATACTGAAAATAAAGCTAATAATCGTTTACAGAAAATCCACTAAAATGGCATTCTCTTCTTTACCTCCCCACCCCCCTGTACAATGGATGCCAAAGGTCCACGAGTAGGGGTGAGAGGAAATGATAAACACAGTGCTACTAGTCTGTACTTCTGTCCAGTTCTTAAAAGACACATTTATAGGCTGCTGTTTTTCAATCTGGTATTTCGCAGGTGCTTAAATAGGACAGCAGTCATGCCAATCTCCCTCAACTTTGTTTCCTGACAGGGATATTTGAGTTCCACTCTGAGTGGTTTGAAGAAAAGGACTGCGGGAGCTCAGGCTTCACTTTGCTTCAGAACAGCCAGATTGCTTCTCCCGGCCTCTCCACTATCTCGCTGGGGCCAACCTGGCACTCAGATGACAGCCTCTGACCTGCACAATGACCCCTGTGAATCTGCCCCCCCCCGTGCTGCAGTGTCACCCACCACCCCACCACCAGAATCTCCAGGCAACACCAAAAATTAGAGCTGAGCCTTAAAGTATTCTGAGCTAGTGAGGGGGTTGTATTTCTTAGCCCTAATCACCACTTAAACTAGTAAAATGTAATTCCCGCGAGGAACTTAGCCTGCTGCAAACCCTCCCCGAGGGCACCGCTGAGGGGGCCGCCGCTGCAGTGTTTTGGATGACTCAGGCACCTGTTTTCAAATATTATCTAACTAGTTTCGCCCCCTTCCCTCTGAGCTCCCCTGAGGCCCTAGGGAGGGCAAGTCGGCATCTTCCCACTCGGAGGAGCCGAACTCTCCCTCGGCCCCCAGGCGCCGCATTAGGGCGGGAGGAAGCGGCGATAGTGAAGGCGCCAGCGTCGGCCTCGCAGACCCGCACGCGCCAGGCGGTTCAGAGACTACCGCGGCCGACCTTCAGGAAGGAAGCGAGCCAGGTCGCGAAGAGGTCGCGGGACTTCCGGGCCCTCCCGGGCCGAGAAGCCGGGATACGGCAGGGCCGGTCTGCCTCACCTGCACTTCTGTCCGCCCACAGGATTAAAGGCAGCAACAGCCCAAACACAGACCCGAAGGTGACCATACTTCCGCAGAGCTGCGTCCGCAGCTTGGGACTTCGGACGCTCGCCAGGAGGGCGGGGCTCTGTTGGCTTTTAGGGCGGGGTCTTTGTCGGGGCTGGGCCAGGGCCGGCGACCCCGCCCACTCCTGTAATTTATTCCGTGAACCCACTACGGCCGCAGGGCGAGGTTCCTTTCTCGCCTTCTCGGCCGCCGTAGTTAAAAAAACGGTTACCCAGCAACGAGAAAAAAACAATTCTAACCCTCGGCACCAGCTGGGAAAGAAGAGGTAAGGAGGTTCCCCCACTTCCTCTCCAAGGACCTCACCTTTTCCCTTTATTCCTCGTATTTTCTCAGTGTGACCAACACATCTGGGACTCCTGAAGAAGACAGAGCCAAAGCAGCCCATTTGTCCATAGTCTGAAATCCTTCTCCTACTTCTGTGCATTCTCCCTCCCCAGCTCAGTAGACCTCGCCAGTTTGTTTCACACCCCTAAAATGATTCAGTACCTGAACAGAAAGGAAGAGAGAGAACAAGAAAGAGAGAGAAACCCCGCAGACTGACCCTCTTTATACACTCTCAGGCCCCAACCCGCTTGCGGGGTTGGCCGGCCATCGCTTCGCCTGTGTTGGACATCAACCCACACTTCATACAAACATAATAGATCCTCAGTATTATTTTCATACTCAGTACCCCAAACCACTGTTGGACACCCACCCTTAATCGAGCTCTTGTATACCAAGTCAGGAGGACAAGGCCTGGTCAAGACCGTACCAGAACATAGAGGAATTCCACAGGTTGGAGGCTGGCATTTCAAATTCATGGCCTTCTTCCTTCCTCAGCTCCATTCCAGAGTACAGAGGTTCTTCCAGACACATAGGTCATGTCTCAGAAGTGGCAACTGACAAGATTGTGAAACTTATTCAACAAGTTAGAATTTGTAGAGCCAGGCCTAGTTCTTACTTTTCAGTTTCTTTTTTAGACCTTATTTAGTCTTCTGGACAGTTAACAATGAATTTAATAAAACTAACTTTTTAACCATCATTCACACTAGATAATTATGAATAGCATAAAAATGCCCTCAGCTTTTCAGGGCAGGAAGATAGAAAAGATACTAAGGGTCATAGCAGAACAATCTAGTTCTGTAATTTTTAGAAAATTATTTAGCCAGTTGAATAGGTCTATGTGTGTAATATTCTAATTCATAACGAAGAATTCAAAATGCTGTAGAAGAAACAGATGGACTTGGGTTCTACTGAGAAAAAAAGGAATTGAAGTCTAGAAAATTGGGGCCTCAGAAACAATTTGTTGTCATAATTGTGATAATATAATTAAAATCAGATAAACTTAGTATTCTTTAATAAATCTCTAGGTACCATAAACAGTTTTTCCCAAGGAGATGTCGATTCCATTCTCCAACACCTACCTCCGAATTCCACAAGGATTTGGGAATCTTCTTGAAGGGCTCACACGGGAGATTCTAAGGGAGCAACCGGACAATATACCAGCTTTTGCAGCAGCATATTTTAAGGACCTTCTTGAGAAAAGAGAGAGTAAGATTTTTTTAAAATAAGAAACTTAGTTGGTTATGGTAAAACATAAGACCACGTCCATTCTATAGAAAGCCTTCATGAAGCACGTGGTTTCAAATAACAGTGTGTACTATTTGAAATATATGTGCCTCTTTGACAGCTTCTCTTAAATAGTTTCACATTATCTGGTATTACTAGTTTATTCTCCTGCCTCCTTCATTGTATGTTTTTACAATACAGTGTGGAAGGGAACTGATATCATACAGTATACCCTCCACTTTTCAGCAGGTTGTTCTTATGCATCTCCAATAGTTGACTGTCTCTTCTGTCTGAGAAGATAATTTGCAGTTTTCTTTAAATTTTGATTCTTCTCATTTGAAAGTATTATAAGTGTTATAAAAATAATTCAACACTTCTTAGATTATATAAATTGGTATTCACTGGGGTATATGAAACTGTTCTTCAATAAAGGCACAGTGACAAACCACTTTGAAAAGTGAACTGCCAGCTTTTAAATATATATATACACATATATGTGTATACATATGTATACATATATATATGTGTCTGTACATATATATGTATACATATATGTATACATATATATGTGTGTGTACATATATATATGTATACATATATATGTATACATATGTGTGTGTTTGTGTGTGTGTGTGTGTGTGTATTTTCTGTTTTTTGAGACAGCGTCTCATTTTGTAGTTCAGGCTGGCCCTTAGCTCAGTTTCAGACTCATAGCAATCCTCCTGCCTTTGCCTCCTGAGTGTTGGGATTACAGGTGTGAGCCACCATGCCTGGCGCTGTGGTATGTAGTACTGATTGCTGATGGGTGTGAGTCACCACGCCTGGCACTTTGTATGTAGTTACTGGGGATCAAACACAGGCCCTTGCAGTTGCAAGGCAGGTGCCATAACTACTTAGCTAAATTCCTGGCCCCCAAGGTAATTTATACTCTTTAGACTCTCAGGGTCCTATCCTGCCCAGAGACTTCAGAACCACACTAATAGTAACTCTTTGGTTGAGAACCAAAGCCAAGTTTCTTCACTTTCATAACTAAAACTTCAAATCCCATGTCTGTCACAACTGACCTAGTGATCAAAATGGAATTATTATTTTCAAGTTTTTTCTAAATACCTATTCTCAACTAACACAACCATTTTTGTATAACCTTTCATTTCTTTTGATTGCAGCATTCCCACAGAGTGCTAAAGGTAACCAGAAATAGCCACATGCAAACAGACATTCCATTATAAACCATTTCAGAGGGTGGAAACTTAACACAAAGCCAGAATTAAAACAACACCCATACACTCTGCCCAGCTCTACCCCTTTGTCCTGCCCTTGCAGAGCTCAAAATCTCCACCAGTTTCCTGACTGTTACTTTTTCATATCCATTCAGGGTGGATATTTGTTGCACAATATGAAAATTTAAGTTCCACTAACATCATTTGATAAATAGTATTTAGGAGGAAAAGGTTATTAAGATAAGTATCTTAGAAAAAGAGATGAGTTGTCATCAACATTACCTTAACTTTGTTGTTATAACATTAATTTTACAAACCCATGCAGTAAAAAGTCTTTAGTCATTTGCTTAATTTTAGAACTCAGAAACATCCCATTACAAAAACATTTGAGTCATTGTTGCTGGATCACAGTAATAACAATTGATGATTAAGATTAATAGCCTCAGAATGCTAGCTCTCTAGCTAATAAACAATGGATAAAACCATTGGAAAAAATTTCAAGCACTACACCCACTTCCATATCAACCAAAGGTGAATTATCCAACAGTCAGAATTTAGTTTTTCCAGAAAGGCAAAAAAAAAATCATAAATTTCTAGCCCAGTCTCCCACAATGCAAGAACTGCATGACCATCCTTCATAGGTAGGAGTGATTATTCTTATTAGTTATATTTGTGACAGGAAACAGTATACAATATTGTGATCACTTCTTAAATTATATTGAGATAAAAATGGGAAAAGATAAAATCGGATCAATTTCTTATATCATAAACTAGGATAAATTCCAGTTTAATTGAAGATTTAAATTTTTTTTAAAACTGTACAGCTACTAGAAGAAAACATGGATGAATTCCACTATAACATAATACAAGAAAAATTTGCTTGCTTAAATTGCTTCAATTACTTCAAAACTCCAGATGCAATTAGGGAACAGAGTGATAGAACTGACAACATAAAAGTAAACTTTTACTTGACAAAAAGCATCATAGGAAAATGAAATACAAATGACAGGCTGAGAAAAAAATATTTGCAATTTCTGTTCCTGTGGGATACTAGATCTAGTAAATAAAAAGCTTGTAAAAACAATGTGTTGCACATACTTACAACAAATGGACAACAGATATGAACAAATAGTTCAGACAAAAATAAATTAAAATGGCCCTTAACATATGAAAACGAGCTCAAAGTGAGACATGACAACAAATCCAAGTTACACTGAGAAACCAACAACCACCCACCATTATACTGATAAAAAGCCAAAAATTTGTCAACATACTTTGTAGGCAAGGCTGGGGGATATAAGTTCACGTACACTTTACAGAAGGAGATGCCAAACGGCACAACTTCAAGGACCACTCAACAACATCCCCCAAAACTGTATCTGTATTTAACCTTTAAAACAGAAATTCAATCTCTCCACTTTTCATTGTATCATTATGTTGAAACAACCCAAATATTACAATAGAAATTTTTGTTTTTGCAGTACTGGAGGTAGAGCCCAGAGCCTAATGCCTATAGTCAAGCACTGTAGCACAGAACTAAGCCATAACGGAACTAATTTAAGAAACTAAGAAACAGTATGCAGCTGTTAGAAAAAAGTGAATATCTATATAATGCAGAGTGATCTTCAGGAATCAGTGAAAAAATAGAATAGAAAAAAAGATGGAAGCAAATGGATTTAGTATGCTACCGTTTATTTTTTTAAAAAAGGTATGAAAACATAATGGCTTATCTTTAAATGTAAGAATGAGTTTTTAAAAATTGATATTTTTCTTTAAAGAAAAGGGAACAGGACAGAGGGGACAGAACAGAATGTATCCTGAATTTGGGTTCATTAATGTTTAGCATAGTTCTAAAATTAAATTTAAATATTGTTAACCAGTTCCTAAAATTTAAAAGCAGAGTGGAACAAATGAACTAACACTGAGTGGGTAATATAAAAACACAGAAAAGAATTATTTTAAGTGATTGCATAACAATAATTTAACCATATATCCACAATGCATGTATCCTAAAAGTAAAATGAACTTTAGAGTTTGTTTTCAGTAATATAACTTCAGCAATACCATTGTTAATACAGTGGTACCTTAATTCCCAAACATTGTGGTTTGTAAACAATTTGTTTCCCAAACAAAAGCACTTGACATAATTTTGGTTTTGTTCAGAAACTGTGCTTCAGGTGACCAGCGTGACTGTGGCCATCTTTCCCACACAAACACAAACATGTCCATCTCTTCCAAAATCATAGAAGAAATTAAGTTCATGAACTGAGTGCTGTAGCTTGGATCTGGAATATCCCACAAAGACCCAAGTGTGAGAGGCATAATCTCCAATATGTGGTGCTACTCAAATGAGGTAGAGCCTTCGGGAGGTGGAGCCTAGTGGAGCATGTTAGGTCCCTGGAGGTGTGCCCTTGAAAGGGACAGCAGGACACCTGTCTCTTCCTCTCACTCTTGGACTCAGCCCTAAGGTAAACAGCTCCCCCCACCATATACTTCCGCCTTGTACCATGTAAGCACAGGCCCAAACAACAGGGCCAGTTGGGCATGGACTAAAACTTCTCAAACTATAAACTCAAATAATCCTTCTCTCTATTTTAAATTGATTAGCCTCATGCATTTTCTATAGTAATGGAGAGCTGATGAACACACAGTTATCCTAGAAATTATTCTTTTGTGTATTGTAAAATAAAGGAATTAACTGTGCTTGAGTTATTAAGATTTTTGGTGCCAGAAAAATATAAAAGTATCAAAAGGAGGGAGGTTAAGAAAATTCTGTAATCGTATGGGCTGGGGACTTAGCTCATTGGTTTCAGAACCTGCGTCACAAAGGTCCTGAGTTCAATCCCTGATACAAAATAGAATTTTTAAAAAAGAAAATTCTGTAATTCTAAATTTGACTTTAAAATATAGCAACATGAATTAAAGGCCTCAACATAATGAGCAACCCCGTACCAAGGGATACTTCAATATTAGATTATCATGTCTCGTTACCATTTTCCAGGAACCAGCTCTTCCTATAGTACTAGCTGATGCCAGATACATACATGATTACTCAATAAAGCTGACCATCTTGTTATAGCAGACAACAAGAGATTCACAGACTAGGAGAATCTGAGCTCCTGAGCACACTGCCACTGGCCACATTTTGCTCAATCAGAGCATCAATAAGAATAATAAATACAATGCATTGGGATTCATCCAATGTGTTAAATATTCATACATTCATAATGCTACGAAGAGAACTCACCATTCATTAATCACCTTGAGAGGATTCGAGCTAACCAACAAATTAATCTGAAAACTGATAAATAAAAAGAATCAACCCTTTACCTTTCTTTGCTGTGAGAATGATATTTCAAGGTAACCATATAGATGATAAGACCAATATTTTCTTCACTGAATCCTCCAGAAATAGACAATGATTAAGTTGGAATATTAGCATTATGCAACCAACTTCTAAACAAATTATCTAATGCTAATTATAAAATTAAAGAATGAAAACAATATAATTAATCTCCTGTCAGGATTACACACTGCTATCAATCAAAATATTCTTGGAATTTGTTTTGGGGGGTTTGTTGTTGTTGTTGTTGTTGTTGTTGTTGTTGTTGTTGTTTTGAGACAGGCTCTCACTTTATAGTTCAGGCTGGCCCTGCACTCACTATGTAGCCCAAACTAGCCTCGAACTCAAAGCAATTCTTCTGCTCCTGCCTCCTGAGTGCTGGGATTATAGGTGTGAGCCACCATGCCCAGCATGTGGTATATGGTACTGATTGCTGGTGAGTGTGAGTCACATGCCCAACATCATTGTATGTGGTTACCAGGGATCAAACTAACCACTGAACTAAATCCCCAGCCCTCAATCAAATCTTCTTGCCAAAAAAAAAAAAAAAAAAAATCAAAATTAAATCATATCAAACCTATCAATCTAACTACCAGTTATAGGAAATTCAGCAGCAAAAGATCTTAAATGCCACCATAGGGACAGAAATATCTAAAAGATTCCAAAGTAAAAATGACCCAGCTTTCTCAACAAATAAATTGCAAGAAAAAATGAGGGGATGATTGCCTTCCATTAAAAGTAATTTTAGAGCCAGGCTTAGTGACTCATGCTTGTTATCGCAGCACTCAGGAGACAGAGGCAGGAGACTTACTAAGAGTTTGAGGCTAGCCTGAGCTACATAGTGAGTTCAGGGCCAGCCTGAAGTACAAAATGAGACCCTATCTCAAAAAAAATAATAATAATAAAATTAAATTAAAAATTAAACAAAAGCAGTTTAAAACACATACCAACAAAAGACTAAACCTGTTTTGGTACATCTAATTTGAATCAAAATATAAATAAATGAAGCTACATATATTGTGCAATGAGGAAATTTGGACAGTTGGTGATGTTAAAGAATTATTATTAGTAAAAAGAATCAAGATATGTCATAAAAAGATACAAATTCGTATGGTGATTTTGATCATTATATTAACTAAATTGTACTGATAAAATTAAAAAATTAGTGGTGTATTTAGGTGTTGTAATTATGTGATTATATTTTAAAATATAAACTGAAATAGTGAAATAAATATTTGTAGATAGAAGATTAGGATGCTTGGAAATGGCTTGAAAATAATCAGAAGAAAGGCTGGAAAATAACCAGAAGAAAAGGGTACAGATAAAATAAAATAAATCCTTAGCTGATAATTGCCAAATCTAGGTAGCATAAATATAGGGGTCTGATAATATCTCCCTACTCTTTAAGTTAGAAGTTTTCCATAATGAAAAATTATGGAAAACAGCTACAGAAAAAAATCATTTGTTTTTTATACACTTGTCTTAATTTGCTGGTACATTTTTGTGTGTCTCTACTTAAATATTAACATTTTTCTCTTTCCTGTTTTGTTATTCTATTAAAGAAGAAATTATATTTCCCAGTACTTTTCTTAAAATCGGACTTAATTGGTACGTTTATATACCCTTTTTTTTTTTTTTTTTTTGAGACAAGGTCTTGCTTTTGTGGTTCAGGCTGCCCCTGAGCTCAGCCTCAAACTCACATCACAGCAATCCTCCTTTCTCTGTCTCCCGAGTGTTGGGATTACAAGTGTGAGCCACCACGCCCGGCACTGTGGTATGTGGTACTGATTGCTGCTGGGGTGAGTCTCCACACCCAGTACTGTATGTGATGAACTGGGGATCGAACCTGGGTCCTTGCGCTTGCAAGACAGATGCTGGAACCACTGAGCTAAATCCCCATCCCCTATATACCCATATTGATCCCAATCGACAGTAAGAATTTGTACCAATACATGATACAACTTAATTCTCATTTTTTCCCATTTCCCTCCCTTACAACCTCCACCCCTTACATACATGAGTTTTGTTTCCTTTTTAACCATCAAATTTATTTTCTTTCCCTCCTTTACTAACCCATGCTTTACTACCCACCTTTTCCCTCTGAATATTTTCTTACTATTTCACAATCCCTGTCATACATTTTAGAACACATTTATACCTTCAATTCCTCATAGCAAAGATATGGTATTTACACATCTATATCATATTTATTTCACTTATGAGCATATCCTCAAAGTACATCCATTTGAGTACAAAGGACTCGAATTTATCATTCTTTATTACATAGTAATACTCCATTTTATTATTTTTAACCCACATCTTCTTTATCTAATCTCCTATTGATGGACATTTGGGTTGTTTCCAAGATTTAGCTACCACAAACTGACCTCCCATAAATGTGAGTGCACATATGTCACTGTGATAGGAATCTTTTAATTCTTTTGTGTATATACCTGGCAGGGAAATAGCGGAGTCAAATGGAACCTGTAGTCCTAGTTTTTTGAGGAATCTCCACACTGATCTTCACAGAATCTGTACAAGTCTACATTCCCACCAGCAATGGAAAAAGGTTCCTTTCTCCTCGCAGCCTCGCCAACATTTGCTGTTAGTTGATTTCATGATAGCAGCCATTCTTTTGGAGTGAGATAGAATCTCAGTGTTGTTTGCATCTCTCGAACAACCAGCAACGTTAAACACTTCTTCATGTATTTCTTTGCTGCTTTTACTTCTTCCTCTGAAAACTGTCTGTTCATTTAAGATGCCCATTTTTTAATTGGGTCTTTAAATTTGGGAGGGCTGATTTTTTAAGCTCTTTATATACTCTAGATAGTAGCCCCTTGTCTGAGAAACAGCTGGCAAAAATTTGTTCCCATATGGTTTGTTGTCTTTTTTCTCTGCTGGTGATTTCTCTTGATTCTTACTTCTTTTTTAAGTATCTACAAGGGTCACCAACATCTGTTTGTCATAATATATTAATGATCACTGGTTATTGTCTGATGTACTTAGATATATACAATGTCATCACAAGTTTTTTGGCTCTATCATTTTTGCTTAGGGTTTCTCACATGAGAAAAACCGTGTGATATTTAAGTTTATGTGTCTCATTCATTTCACATAACACTGTGATCTCAAGATACATCTATTTTCCAACAAATGACTCAGTTTTGTTCTTTATGGCAGAGTAGTACTCCACTGTGCGTAAAAGCCACGTTTTCTTTATCCTTTCATCTGTAGATGGACCTATAAGCCAGTTTTTACCTGTCAATAAAGAACCTATAGTTTGAAACAAGAAATTCATTTTGTTACTGCTTTATATTGAATAAGCTCAAATAAATCTGAAATTATTATATTTTATTTTTAGATACCAGCTTTGATCCAGCAGAATGGGGGGCTAAGATAGAGGACCGCTTCTATAACAACCATGCATTTAAGGTATAGTCCTATGCAGTTACTGGATTTGGCTATTTCTTCTATCTACAAAATATTACTAAAGTATCCCTCAAATTGTGAAAATTATATAAGGTATTATAAATAACTTATTAAAAGTTTTAAATTATGTTTTCCTGGTGAGAAATTCTTTTTTAAAGTATCTGAATCAAATATAGATAGTTTAAAGATGATCAACAGGAAGGTGCCTAAAAATTACATTTTTCAAATGCTTAGCAAGAGCAGATACTTAACAAATACCAGGTTGAATGAATCAGTGAATGATATTTTATTTTTTAAAAAACTATTAGTAGCTGGGTGTGGTCATACATGCTCATAATCCCAACACTGTGGGAAACTGAGGCAGGAGGATCCCAAATACCAGCCTATCCTGGCAATTTAGTGACGTGGGGACTCTGTCTCAGAAATAAAAAGAATTAGAGATATGTCTCAGGGTTAAGGCTCTGAGTTCAGTGCCTGGTGCAGAAATAAGTAATAAGTAAACAAACACTATTAGCCCAGTTATCACTGACACGTTACAAAAGGCTAATTAAAATTATTTAATTATAATTATTTGCTATAAAATTAGCAAATGGTAGTAATATAGTTATCTCTGTAAAGCTAATCTCTTTAGCGCCTGAACCTATTATGTTATTAGCAGTACCTTCAAAGATAACCTTTCTCAAGCAAGCTTCCTTAAAAAGGAAAGAAAGATCAGCTCTAAATTAAAGGTGCCCATTGTATAGACAGAATCAGTATCTAGCCCTTGGATCTAATGCAGTTCTGCAGTAGATCTGAAGCGTGTCCTGGAGAAGCTGTTTTCAGCTGTCCCGTGAGTTCAGAAGTGAAGATCCATATGTCTGCACCTGCATGTGTGCATGTGTCTAGTAGATTCTCTGTCCTCTTGTGTTTTATTTGTATCCGTGTTTTATTGACATCAAGGGATAATGCTGAAAATATTACATTCTTGTGTTAAACAGAAATTTCAAGATGTTTTTCTTTTATCTTGAGTTCTGAAGGCTTATTCATCCTTAAATTTCTGTTTTATGGGATAGAGAATCTCTTTCCATGGGTGGTGAATTAGTAGTGCCTATATCTTGAAGGAAGATTCATTAGCTATATAAAAATTGGCAGGGCTAGAGATTTAGCTCAGTGGTTCCAGCACCTGCCTTGCAAGCTCGAGGGCCAGGTTTGATCTCTGGTAACTACATACAACAATGCTGGGCATGGTGAATCACGCCCACCAGCAATCAGTGCCACATACCATAGTGCCAGGTGTGGTGGCTCACACCTGTAATCCCTGCACTTAGTAGGCAGAGGCAGAAGGATTGCTGTGAGTTCCAGGCTCGCCTGGGCTACATAGTGAGCTCAGGACCAGCCTAAACTACAAAGCGAGACCCTGTCTAGAAAAAAAAAAAAAAATTGGCAGAGCTAATTTCTCTTTTTTACATATAAATCATTCTCCACACAGCAAAACTTACTTCCTTAGTTTTTAATCCATAAACTTCATGAAAAAGTCAACTTAACACTATGGAACACGATGACATTTATTACTATTTTAGAAGTTACGGTACCTCTTTTTTATACTTTCTTCAGAATTCATTACCACATCTTATCAACTTTTAGTAGAAGACAATTATCTGCTACATACACATTCCAAAAGCAGAGAAGCAATATTTTTACCAACTCCTACATCTTTGATATTTGTTCCTCAAGCATTTTCACTTACTTCTTCTAAACTTCTTCTAAACTTTATCTTCCTTGTTAAAAGATAAATACATATTTAATTCTCCCTACTTCTTAATCACTTAATTTCTAATCACCCAAAGCAGTTTGACCTTAGCCTTTGTTATTCTGGAAACACTGCCTATTTAACACTCTCTTTTAGGGCCAAGAAAAATCCGAGAAACACGAACCTGAGCAAGAAAAGTAATAGGCATCTTTCAACATATTTTTCACATATTATTGCATTTCTACCACAAATGATATTGCTTTTTTAAATTGCATTCCAAATATGAATTAGTGTATTGTCTATATTGTTAAAACTATAGTTTTGCTTTCTAGATTAACATCAATAATAATAAACTAACAGGTAGGTCATTTTTAACCATGCCACTCATAAAGGAGAATTCATTCATTCTTTCTTTTTTAATAAAAATAAAGTCTTAGGGCAAAAGTATAGAGCATGCCTAGCGAACACTGACTGTTACCTGTGACCACCACAATGGCAAAGGTTCAGAGGTAACAGAAGAAAAAACAAAGAGAATTTCATAGAACCAAGTAAAATGTCTTTACACAGCATGGCTTATTCATCTTTCATGCATAGCTACCTGCAAATAGTGCTTGCCCATCTGACGGCCTACTCCAAGCTCCTGAGGCACAGGTAAGTCCACCTTGAAAGTACTAATCTACGCTCAGGAGTGTGTGGAAGCTGACATTCAAGAAGTGATTATGCGTGACTCTGCCCAACTGCATACTCAGGATATCATTACGACAGCTTGAAATTAACCAGTTGAGAATACTAAGACTTTGAAAAACGCTACAAATCAGGGTTTGTTTTTGTTTGTTTTTGCTGGAGATTTCAGTGTTAGAACACTAGAAGACTATTGCCTGTACTTTTCATAGTCCAGACTCAGGAGGACCAGGCCAAGAAAGAAAGGATTCACTCTTTACAGGGTCAGCCAAACTTCTGAGTTCCTTTCCATTACCTGATGTCCTAGTTTCTTACTCAATGACTGACATCTAAAATGGACAAGCCCCTTCAAAGAGCACCTTACTTCCCTCCCAGTGGGGCATAACTCTTCCCTTTAATGTTTACAAGTTATTCCAGAATTATATCAACACAACCAATAAGCCTACCATAGGCATTCCCTAACGGTGGGATCAGTAAAGACAAAAAGAGTGTCATTTCTTTACATCTTTCATAGGTATACTTAACTAGGTTCTCATGAGTTTGAGTTGCACCTTTATTGATTTCCAACTTGAGGACAATTGTTTGCTCAATGGAGGGCATTGTCCATTTTTTTTTTGAGACAGGATATCCCTTTTTTAATTCAAACTGGCCCTGAACTCCTTATGTAGCCCAGAATAGCCTTGAACTCTTGGCAATCCTCCTGCTTCTGCCACCCAAGTGCTGGGATTATAGGCGTGAGCCACCACACCTGACACTGTGGTATGTGGTACTGGGAATCAAACTCAGGACCTTTCACTTGCCAGGCAGAAACCAGAACCACTGAACTAAATCCGTGCCCCCATTAGCCATTTTATATCATTTTTAAATTGAAAAGCTAAATTTTCAGAGACATATTAAAGACTATCATTTTTATAAGGATATGATGGGGGAAGATTGAACAACTCAAAGGTTCACCAATAGATTTAAATGCATAGATCAAAATATGTCAGTACAATAAAATGCAATGCTGTCATAAAAAATGAGCAGTTATATACTAAATAACAACAGAGAAAGAGAAAACCGAGATATTGTTACATTGGAAAAGATAGTTGAATAGCACTGTGATCTCATTTTAAAATGAAAAGACATTCAGTGGATATATTTTTATAAGCAGAAATTTTGAATTTTATATATATATATATCTGTATCTGTGTATAATGTTAACACTCAACCTACATAATAGTTTCTTCTTCTTGTAGAATTTGGGGAGGTGGAGAAAACTTCTGATTGAAAGTGATATTTGATTTTTTTAGATATGTGCATCCTTCTTATAGTTTAAGAAGCTACATTAAAAGCTATATATCTGTTTTGTTATACATTTAGGATACATGCATTTTGCTGTCGATAAATTATACGTATGCCTTAGAAAAGAAAAAGAATAAGCTAGAATAAGTTATATTGCCAAAGTTCAATCAACATGTTAAACCTAACATTACCAGAGTAAATTAATTTCTTTTCAGCATTCCACTATTAAATGTATGTCTTTGATGTTAATCATTTGTAAATTTAAAAATTAATATTTTAATCTATTTTATGTTAACATAATTATTTCCAAACAGCTTATTTACTAATCTCTTTAACATTTTTACCACGCCTCAAGGGATGTGATTTGCCCCAACACACTCCAAAAAATGTTATTGCTCAGGAAATTGTTCAGAAGGAACTATTTTGGACCCTAAAAAAAGAGGTTGGCAATCATCTTCTATTGCAGATACACAGTAAAGACTGTCAAAACAAAATAGCTGCTATTTTTGACATTTGCCACTTTTGGTACATATGCAATGTGACAATAAATTAAAAGTACCTAAGAAGCAACAGATGTCAAATAGATGTATCCTTAAATTGATTAAATTTAGACATATATTTTTATGTCATGAAAAATACAGACTGTTTAAGAAGTATTTCACTTTTTCTCCTTTTGATGAAGGAACCTTCTGATGAAAGTAAAAAGGAAATTGCTGCTATCAAAATCCAAGCAGCCTTCCGGGGACACATGGCCAGAGAAGAGATAAAGAAAATGAAATCAGATAAACTTGAAAATGACAAAGAAGAAAATGAGTGAGGTCACTGCTTTTACCCCCAGAAAACATGAAAAAATAATCTAGATCTATCAAACTTGTTGTGATTGTCATTTTTTTCCTTATTAAGGGAGATTTGATGTAGTGAAATAACATGTGTTGGTAATATGAAAATTTGTGGGGCACTTGTTTAATAACGTGCCACAGAAACATACCACTTAAAGATTTCTCTAAAATTTTGAGGATTGTTTCTATCTGTCCAGGTCTGTGGATAGATACCTTTGGAGTCAGCTATCAAACTGGAGAGGTTATATTGTCTGGCCGTTTCAAAGGTAGTCTGTTTAATTTACCTGTGTGTGTAGTGGGCGCTGGCAGTAAAACCCAGGACCTAGTATGTTGAGCAAGTGCCCCACACTAACCCACATCCTGAGGCCCTAATTTTGGATATATTAAATTATTAGAAAGATAAGGTGAGTAAAAAGTCTGCCTCCCTTTAAGCTTTATATTTGGTTTTCATTTTTCATGCATGTATTTAGTCATTTATTGAAAATGTATTGAGTACCATCCATGTGCTGGGATTTAGTAGTGAATAATATACTTTCGTTCCTGTAGTTTATAGTTCTTACTGTCTTATTCCCCAAAACCACACAGAATAAGAATAATAGCATCATTCTAGAAAATAGCAAAAACTCACAACAATCTTTCTTGTTCAGCAAACAGTTCCTGTTATGGCTTATATTTAGATGTCCCCCTAAAACCTCATGGGCTCATGTGCTCATAGATGGGGTTTTGGGGAAGTGGCTGGTCATTGGCGTGTGACACTGGCTTAGGAGTTTAATAATTAAATCGGCCCTGTGACTGGTTTAGCAGGGTTCTGGGTCTGGATAATGGGAGGCCCATCTGGGTATGGGCGGCACTAACCTTTCATCTTGTAGACTAAATGGAATAAGAAGGCGAAGGAGGGCTTGCTATTTCCTGCCTCCTGCCTGTCTCTCATGGGCTGTGTCTCCTCTGCCATGCCTCCTTGCATTGGAGCTAGCCAAGGACTATGGACTGAAACCATAGCTATGGAACCTGTACAAACTATGAGATAAAATAAACCTTTCTTCCTTCAACTTGTGGGTGTCAAGTATTTCATCTCAGTAAAAAGAAAGTAACTAAGGTAGTTCCCAAGTCTTTTAAATGTGAAAATGATAATACAAAAACTCACAGGCCTTTTATCTTTCTTAATTTTTCAGTGTACCATTCCAGCCCCAAGTGCCTTATTTTTAGAAAATTAAGTTGCTCCTTTTTGAGGCCTTAGCATTCTTGATTATCCCAGAAACTAAAGATTAGGCCCAAGAGTATATTTCTTAGATCCAAGCATTAGAGGAAAGAAAATAGAGTTTTAACAGTTAATTAATGTTAGCTTTCTTCGGCTATGATTGAGGAGCACCATCCAGAAGTCTGAGGGCATGTCCTGGCCCATTCTTTTTTCCTATCTGCACCACATAGGTGTCCCCTACTTTAGCTCCAGGGTTGTGTCTCTCCCAGTACACAGTCACCCAGCCATCATTCTCCAAAGCTCAATAACAAAGCTAAGTCCTGGGGGCCTTCTCAAATCAGCCAAGTGTTACACCATAACAAGGGCCATCCTCCAAACCCTGTGCCCTAGCCCGAAGTTCAGACTCATGCATTCTCCAAAGCAGTTTTGTTTCAGGTGCCTCATTCTCCTTCCCTATCACTGAGCCTCTCCACTGAGGCTCCACAGTGGAGATTACCCAGGTCATCCTCAGACGCAACTTTCTTCTTTCTTTTATTCTAAGTTTTTTTTTAATTGGTTTTATTGGTACATTTTATATACACGTTATGATCCCAATTGACATTGAGAATTTGTACCAGTACATGATATGACTTAATTCTCATTTTTTCCCATTGTCCTGCCCCCCACAATCCTCCCATATACATAAGCTTTCCTTCCTTTTTTTTTAACCATCAGATGTTTTCTTTCCCTTCTTTACTTACCCCTAACCCCCACTTTTCCCTTTGAATATTTTCTTATTATTTCACAATCTCTATCACACATTTTAGAACACATTTACACCTTCAGTTCATCATACCAGAGAGAAGATAATGTATTTACACATCTGTGACCTATTTATTTCACTTATGCTCATGTCCTCAGGGTACGATCATTTGAATACAAAGGACTCAAATTTATCATTTTATGGCAGAGTAATACTCCATTTATTTTAAAAAATATCTTTATCCAGTCTCCCGTTGATGGACATTTGGGTTGTTTCCAAGATTAGCTACTACAAAATGAGCTGCTATAAACATGGGTGCACATATGTCACTGTGATACGAATCTTTTAATTCATTTGCAGAGTCGAACAGGACCTCTAGTCTTAGTGTTTTGAGAGATCTCTACACTGATCTCCACAGTGGTTACACCAGTCTACATTCCCACCCACAATGGTAAAGGCTTCCTTTCCCCTCCAGCCTTGCCAGCATATGTTGTTAGTTGTTTTCGAGACACAGCCTTCTTACTCAGTGCTGTCAACCTTGTGGCAGTCAGCCTTTAATCTCTGCGCACCTCCAGGCAGCCTTCCTGCTTCCAAGGTCTTGCTGCGACTAGTGAGCTGCATGCTAACTAAACTCCACTCTCTCATATCCACTGTTTAACCCATCCAGTGTTTAACTTCTTTCCTCCATTTCAGAGAGGGGGAAAAAAATTACCTGTCAGAATTACAGCCGCTCACTGCCCTCTTCCACTCAAAGCTCAAACCTCCAGCCCTTTTCTCTCTCGAACACAGCCATCTATCTCAAATAATTATAATGTTGTCCAGAATTAATGGAAAGACAGCTTTCCTTTTCTGAAGAGCAGACCAGAAGAGAAAAATTTTCCTAAATGAGTGTATAACAACAACAGCAACAACAACAAACATAGGTATGTACATGGACCAACTGCCCACAACAAATGTAATCATGTACTACAAACAAGTAATGGTCTTTCAGTTCATGAACTCATTTCTCTTCCTGATTCTCTTCTCATCTCTTCTGTTGCTCTTAATTTCTTATTAGTTACTCTTCAGCTCCCCAACTACCAGGTACTGTCCTTGAGCCGCTTTCTATACTCACCTGTTAATCTCATCCCCCCTTTGACTTTATAAGCTATTTCAATACTCGCAACTCCCAGACTTTTTCCCCTTTCACTTCCAACCTTCTATAACCAAATGCCTACATAGCATTCCTATTTGGATGTGTAGAGGTTATTCATGCCCCAAACAGCCTTTGGACATTGACCATCAGACCTACAATTGCCTGTGTTTCTCATCTCAGCCCTATTCTTCCATTTTCTAGGGTATTTTTCATTTTTCTCAGATTCATCCTTAACTTTCTCTTCTAACCTTTATACAATAGACCCTTGACTTACAAACTGGATCACTTCCAAGGGCTGGTTGTAACTAAGGCAAAACAGCTGAGATCTGGATGTATACCTGGGTACACAGTATAGATACCAAGAGGCAGATGCATGTCTCACTAACCTAATTAACCCAGGTTGTTCATATGTCAGGGTAGTTGTAACTTGATAGTCCACTGTACAATCAGCTAAATCTGTGGGCTCAGCCCACATAAAATATGTCCAGAAAAGGAAAACATCTCACCACTTCCATTGTAGGCCACTTCACACCTTCACTCTCATGAATTACTGCAAAAAATATTGTTTACCATTCCTGTACAACCCACCCTAATTCAGTGATGTAAAACAATTATTTTCCCCCATGAGCCTTTGTGTTGGTATTAATTGAGCTGAACTAGGCTAGGACTCCAATCTTAAAGTCGGGTTCATCTCTGCTCTAAAGGACTTATGGGTTGACTGGAAGGAAGGTCTGTGTCAGGCTGCGGGCCCAAGGGTCAACTGCAGTGCTTCTGGTCCATTTATCTTACTTGAAGCCTGTACGGAAAAGTGTGACTGAGGAAAGTACTTCTCATGGTAGTCAGAGAAGCAAAAGCAAGAAAACCCAACATGCAAAAATATTTCAAAATTTACTTTTATTTCCATTAACCTCCCATTAACCAAAGAAAGTCATCTGTCAAACCCAAAAGTCAAGAGCACAGGAAATCCATTGCTCATCAGGCAGCCATAGGAAAGGCCTCATGCATTAATAATACCATGTTGACTAGTGAAGAATAGGGGCCAACATCCACAGTAGTCCTCCCTTACTCTCAAGCACCTAAAAGGTCACCTTTCTTAGTTATTTTCAGAGGACAATAGAGACTATGCTTGTTTAGGTAGATAAGTAATTTCTCAACCTACTACTTGTATGTAGAAAATTAAAAAGCCAACTGTCTGTTTATTACACAGCTTCAATCTTTCTTAGCTGGTGTGTACATTTGATTTTTGAAATATGATGGATTTCCCATGTATCTGACTATAGTCAGCTCCTCTCTCTCTCTCTCTCTCTCTCTCTCTATCTATCTATCTATCTATCTCTATCTCTGACACTCTAAGACACACACACATGTACACACACATACTTAAAAGCAGTAAAGAACTGGAGCTAATATAATATTTCAGTATACTACAGCCTCCTAATTGTCATAAACATGCTCCCTGCTTCCACTCTGTTTTAGAGTTCTCCAAAGAAACCGAGCCAATAGAATACATAAAGATATTGCCAGAGGTTTTTATTATGGAATTGGCTTACATAATTATGGAGGCTGAGAAGTCCTACGATATGTCATCACCAGGAAATCTAGTGGTATAATTCAATCTGAATGTGAAGGTCCTCTCAGACCAAGGCCAACAGCCAGAAAGTCTTTAGCTAAGTGCTAGAGTCCTAGAGCTCTGAGAACAGGAAATCTGGTGTCTGAAGTTGAAAAAGGTTAGATTGTTCCAACTCCCTAAAGAGAATTTACTCTTCTGCCTTTTTATTTTTTGAGGCCCTCAGTGTTAGTCCACCCACACTGGTGAGTTCTGCTCTTCTTTACTCCAATTTAAATGCTAATCTCTTACAGGAACACCTAGAAATGGTCTAGAATAGGTTTTATCAGCTATCTGGGCATTTCTTAAACCAGTCAAGTTGTCACAAACTTTAATCACTGCACACCTTTCCCCTCTTTTAACACAGCGACTTAAAGATTCTATTATAGTTGTGTCATGTCTCTGCCTGAAATCCCTGATGGCTTTTCCTTTTATGAGCAGGAAGAGCTGAAGTCTTCCTAATGACTCTCAGAGTCCTGTGCAAATCCCTCATCCTGCTGCCTCCAAATCTGTCCTGCTTGTTCACCAGGTCTTCATAGATCTTCCTGAGACATTCCAGGTGTGCTTTCATCCCACAAGATGTATGCATCATTTCCTGCATCCTTACCTGCATCAGTTTTACCAGACAGTCTCTTTCCTTCAGTTCGTACTCAGGGATCAAAAGTCATTGAGATTTTCCTAAGAACTTCTACCTAAAATATATAAAAGCTTTAAAAAAAATTTGTCTTTCTTCTTCCCTTCCTAATTTTTCCTCTTTGGCTCTGAATACCATATAAAATATCTAATTTACTGTTTCCCCTTATTAGAATCCATGTCCCATGAGCGTAGAGATTAGATATTTTGTTCAACATGGTGCTTTGTTTGCATTTTACATATACCAGAAAAGAATAAATCATTTCTACATACTTATACAGAAGCTGGAATAACCCTAGCAAAAATCTCTTCATATAATTTGCTTGTATTGGGCTATTGATAGATACAGAGAGAGAGATAGATACAAGATGGAGATGGACATAGACATAGACATAGACATACAGCTATAGATATCTGAATCAGTCACTGAGGCCAAGAGAAGTAGCTTATGTTTATCGCCAGCAGAAGATGCTCCTGAAAAATGTCAGTTTTGCAAACAATAAATTAATAATAATAATAATAATAGACTGGTCAAAAATGTATTAAGTTTTAAATCCTTTACTAAAAACAGAATAACATGCTCAGGATTTAATTTAGTGGTGTTGGCACCTACCTTATAAACAGAAGATCATGAGTTCGATCCCCAATACTGAAAAAAAAAA
>PVIR01013170.1:0-42973 GCA_004026965.1 Petromus typicus
TGAGATGTTTACCAAAGAGTCTAAATACAAAGGACAACCAGGGCTGAGAGGGGCTGGAACACCTTTCATCTCAATTCTTTTTTCATGACAAGAGTAAAAATCTACAGAAGATATATTTGTCCTTCAGATACCACCATAAATTTGGGTTTTAAGTGCACTTGGCTCTGAATTGTGCAAAATTTAAATGTTTCAGCTGTAGTCAACAGTCACACTGGAGTCTAGAGAAAAAAATGTGTGTATTATATCATTTTCTTGACAAAATGTTATGCTTATTTTAGAAAAAGAAAAAAGGAGAAATGGGAAGAAGAATTTGGGTCAGAGTTTACTTGGGGAAGAAACATAAATGCAGGCCAGGTGTGGAAGAGCGGTGGGTGCACATGGCAGCATTCAGTGATGCTGTAGACTGCTGGTTCATGTGCCTTGTGTGAGCCACAGACCCTGTGGCAATGTTTTGCATGAGTGGAGTGTGATACATGGAAGTGTCTGTGGTCTCAGTCTTGGTCCCAGACCAAGTGGCTTTGCAGATCTCTTCTTTGGACAGTGGCTTCTGTTTCCCTGATGTTGGGATTTGAGCTCTGCGTGATGTGAAAGGTATGACCAAGCTCACAGAGACATGTACACATCTCTGCTTGTGTTTTTCCTGTCTGCCACCTGTGACAAATTCACCTAAGCTCATGTGGGTGATAAGGCTTGTGCAGTATAGTAGCCATTCCAGCCACCTAACCATGCCAGCCTAGATCAGCCATTAGCTAGTAGGGTATGAACCCTACTTAGAGAACAGAGATGCTTAGCCACAGATCCCGGATCCAGGTAGAACAGATGGCTGTTGTTGGATGGCACTGAAGCTGTGTGGATGGTTATTATAGAATGTTTTGCAGCTGTACAAGACAAATTCAGTGAGATTCAATCATTCAATGACCAAATGGCATCTTAGATAAGAGTGGAGTGGTGTGATTTTGGTGTTAGGCATTGAGCCCAGTACTTTCAGACTAAACTACATCCCTAGCCACTCTTATTTTTTATTTATATTTGTTTTTTGGTACTAGGGATTAAAGTTTGGATCTTGTGTTTGCAAGGCAAATGCTAGAACTACTGAGCTAAATCTCCTTTATTTTTTTTATTTTGAGATAGAATCTCATTTATTTAGTCACTGAGTTGCCATGGTTAGGCTTAACTTTGTGACCCTCCTGCCTGACCTCTTTGGATAGTGGATTACAGTCATGTACAACCGTGCCCAACTCTTATATTTGTCTTAAATAGTAGGAGATACCATTTGGAGTGATTAATAGTTTTCATAAAAAAGCTTTCCTTTGAATAAATCAGATATTTTAAATAATTAATCCAGTGCATGAAGAACCTGATTTTAATGATCAGGCCCAATATTTGGAATGGAGATTTGTGAAAAATAAGTCAATAAATAATTTGCAATTCCTTATTTATCAGTGGAACCAAAATTAAAGTGCGCTATTTGTCTGCACCTGTGTTCTGAAGGTCTTTGTAAGAGCTGCTGAATGCTCACTGTATGCTAAGAAGGAGGTTCTCACATTATCCCGAGCTCACAGGGATGAAATTGAGCCAGAAAGGCCGAGAGACTTGTTCAGTAACACGGAGCTGCAAAACAGTTGAACTGGGGTTTAGGAAGACTTCAAACTCTGCCTCACTTCATTACCATGGAAAACAAAGGAATAATTAAGTGTTGAATTTGGCAGCCTACTCTGTGGTCTGATTTGTATTTTAAGGCACTCTTTCAGCTTAAGTATATTTTAAACATTTGCAAGCGTTCAATAGTTGTAGCTGGTCCTCAACTCAACAAAGTGCAAAGAAAGAGATGTTGAGTTAGGCATTTTGGCACCTGCTGCTTGTTTTTATTATCATCCTTCTTACACATTTTTATATGAGCAGTTTAACAATATTTGTCTTAATTTTTACCATATATTTAATTGGGGCAGTAGCATCTGCTTCATTTAAAAAGAGTGCTTTGCAATTTTCACATTAAAAGACACAGCACAGTTAATTTATGATATTTATTCATCCACATGAGTTGGTGCTGTATGATAACCTGACTAACTCACAAGCTTTATAGGGTATCTTTAGGTGGAGCCCTGAGCCTCAGCACTGGCCTGAGGTGGAGCATAGGTGGATAGTTCATCCTGCACTAGTGAACTTCTCTCTTGCCAATTCATGGATAATCAAGCCCATCACACTAATGAGGTTTCCAAAGAGCTGTGCCTAATGAGAGTATTTAGTTATTTCAACTAACATGAGTGTGGAGTCAGTGTAGTTAAAACTATGGACACCTCCTCAGAAGTGTTTTTAATGCGTAAGATATAATGCAGAGGAAACAAGTTACTAAGCAATGTAGTTAGAATTCTTGAAAATATTGGGTGACGGTAACATATGCACCCCTTTATTAATGCATGAATTTGGCCATACACTTAAAATACAGTGTATATAATATATGTTTTAATAAGAATTTAAACTTACTAAATATATATTAGATAAAAAGTTAATGAAAACATTAGGTAGAAGGTGGCCTTGAATTTGCTTCCTTCCAAATATTGACACCAAACATTAAGAATAGGATGTGCTGCTGAGCACTGCATTTCTGGGTCACCAGAGTGGAGCGCTGAGCTTCACCACATCAATGGAACTCCCTGTGGTGTCTGGGGGGAATACCTCAATCACATGAGTCTAGCCATCACAGGAAAGCAGTTGTATATATAAATATTCACTCAAATTACCTTTTTTTCACTATAAGGTACTCTGAAATGATCTGTTATTGCTATTGGTGACAAAGTCAGGAACTATAAATACTACTCAGGTTTGCTCTATATACTTATAATTGAGAGAAACATTTAATTAGAAGTTTTAAACTTTTTCTGAACTGCTCATGCATCTCCTACACCTGAATCATAAATCTGATTTTAAATAAAAGCTTTACCTCAATCAAGTCATTTTAATTTTCTAAGTAAAGTTTTTGTTCTCTACACAATGAGGGAATAAATATATATTTGTAGTGACCTGGGTGTAATCAAAGGAAATAATGAATGTGAAGAGACTTTGTAAACTTTAATAAGTGAAATTTAGCTAATTTTACTATTTCTTTATACTTGTTCCCTTGTAGAAATCAAAAGGTTTGAATCCATTTTTTTCTGTGACTCACTCATATGACTCTACAATCTCTCATCACCTTTATTTGAGATACAAAGAGAAAACAGTGAAAGGAGAGTGAAGGAATAAAGAGAAGCTAAGTGAAGTAAATAAAGCAAGAACTAATGAAAGGAGATGAAATAAAGTTAACTTTTGTTCCTTCTATTGTGCAGATCAGATAAACCATATATGAAGTATACAAAATACACTCATTTGGGGATTGTATGAATTGATGTTTTTCTTATTTGTGCACAGACCTGGACCATCACCCCTTGAAAAAACTGAAGAGCATTTTGTGGCACAATGTTTTTTGTATTATTTCCAGGCACACCTAACCCCTACCATAGAGATAGCCACTATCTTCACGTTAACAGCATGGATTAATTTGGTCTATTCTTATCCTTCCTATAACAAATCATATGACATATCATATTTTATGTCTGGCTTCTTTTACCAATGAATGTCTGTGAGACCATCTATTTTGCTTCTAGTTATTTCCTTTTATTGCTCTTATTTTTTTGTACTCATTATTTTTGTACTCATTATTTTTTTTTGTTTTACTTTTATCAGTTTCATCTTGCACAGATTCCTAAAAATTCATCTAATAATCTATATTACCAGTGTAGAAATGGTAGAAATGTTGTGGCCAATCACCTCCTTAAAGGAAAGAGACTTTAGAGTTTTCAAAAGGCAATTCATACCTCCCTTATTTCCAATACAGAAAGAAAATGCATCCACTTCTTGTATATATCTTTTCTTTTTCTACATCTGCAATACATCAAAATGCAAATAATCTATAGTATAATACAAGATAATATATCTAACTTTTTTCTTTACTACCACCATGTTTGTGCAGTCTCCCCAAAGACCAACTCAATCTTGAATCAATAAAGATCATTGCTGTACATGAAAGGAAGAAAGATCTAGATTGAACACTCTCAACAGAAGAGCAGAAAGTTACATGAGAATCTCACGTGAGCCTCTTTTGGACTTGACGACTAAATTCTGCTTCCTCCATATTAATGTTGGCTGTGCTTGTACAAAAGCTGAGAGCCTGGAGTCAGTTTGCAGTTACCAAATCAAAATCTAATTAACTAGTCACTGGGAACAAACAGTGATGCCTTTAGATGCTCTTTTGGAAATGCAGAATTGGCAAGAGAGATCAGGTTCCCAGAGTTCACACATTATCATTTAGGAGGCTCCCTGTGAATATGATTTAGAGGACCATGCAATGGTCAGTCCTAGGACTGAGAGAGAGGGCGATGCTTGGTCTGGGCGCTGGGCTTTCTCTATCCTCAGAACACTTCAAAGGAAACTAGCTTCTGCTCTCAATTCCCCGTCCTGACTCCACATGGAAGGTATGAATATATCCCAAACTAATGACTGAGTTTTGCTGACACATGATGTTTTCTTCACAAAATTGTTACAAGAAATGCTTCTGATAGAGCTGTAATGTGTAGTTCAGGTTAGAAAGTCCTCTGCTTTATGGAGCTAAGAATATTTCAGTTCTTGTTCAATAAACACATAGCTGATGAGCTAGACATGTTCCTCCCCCTCTCCACTGAAAAAGTCTTTCTCTAGTGTGTGAATTCCTCAACATTCATTTGGCTCATAGTAGCTCTTTGTTATATATCCTAAAATCAGTGTTTAGTCAGTTTTTGTCTATGGGGTTTACCAGAGAGCAACAATTGAGTATATTCATGGTGGAGGCAATAATAATAAAATAGCATTTTCTACACTTGTGCTGTTTGTCCATTAGAAGGAATTTAGTACATTAAGTAAATGACCATTTCCTTCCTCTTGTTCTGCTCCTGGAAGCAATAAGAAAGAGCAAGAGATGGTCAAAAGCTGAGCTAAAGAGGAACAGAGGGAGCATGGGTGACTTGCACTGTTTCTCTGACTGATATTTGAGTCAAGGAAGGTCTTGTTTGATGGTCCTGGAAAAGGACAGGGACCAGAGACTGCATGGACTTGCCATGCAGGTGCTCAGCCTGCTCAGAAACATCAGGGGCTCACAGCTGAGTTGATTCTAAACACTTTATAGGAAAAATCATCAGGAGATAAATACCCAACTTTCCCCATGGAGAGCTTCCTCAAGCAATATGAAGCAGCCTCTGTCCCAGAGTGACTGCAGCCACTGGGAAAGATGCAAACAGAGCCCGAGCACTCACATGTTATAAACCAAGAGCAAATGCCAACAGCAAAATGCCTGGCTTCCTGCTTTGACAGATGCACCTGGATAATAAGCTGGAAGGCCAGGTTTGATCTATCACTCAGGCTCCCCAGGTCCCCACTGGAACAAGACAAGGTTGGAGGAACTGGTACAGACAAATAGAGTGTCACACCTCTATCTATAATGGCCTTCTAGCTCTACCCCAAATCTGCGAGTATCTCATGAGCTCACTCCAGGGCACCATAGTGGTCATAAGGCCAGGCTCCAGGTTTAGGAACAGATACACCAGTGACTCAGGTCAAAGCTCCAGCTAAGACAGGAGAAGTCAGTTCAAGGGCTACAAGTATGTTTGTGGCCATTACAGCAGCAAATTCTAGAGACTGTTTCTACAGCAAGGTCTTACAAGGTGCAAAGCACCCAGGTGGTCCACTCCTTTGGCTCAGAGAAGCATCACACCAAACAGGACATGCCTGGGGAGACCAGCCCGGGCCCTAAAAGAAGAAGCCCATGCTTGGGTGTGAGAGGGCACCAAACAGCTGCTCGTGATGATATACCAGGGAAGCCAGACAACTCCAAATGTCTTATGGTCCTGTGCCTATGCCTGCAGACTCGGACTGGAGCAGGTTTCCACCCTGCAATGAATTACACACCCATTCTGAAGGCCACTCCAGACACAGCATTAACGCAGGAGAGAGGAGAATTCCTTCCTAATCCAGGGCTATAAGACAAATTTCCCCTCCAAAGGGCTAATTGCTCCCATTTCAGCATTTTGTAGAAAGCCAGATCAGGATCATCACAGCTGTTGGTTCTTGTTTTTGAACAGAGGAACCAGCACACAGCTGTGCTCCCAGTTCCTGCCTCACCATGGTTGCTGTTGTTCCCACCCTCTGTCCTCTGTCTGAAATTTCTTCATCACAAGCTCTGAGAGGGGTCCCTCTTCTGCCAGTCAGGGCTGAGACTGACCTATGAGGAATGCAGACCGTATTCCAGAGCTCAGCCTGCTGGAAGCCACCTATCAATATTGCCTGCTAGAGATGTCTCCCTAGCTGAGAGCAGGACTCTTGGGAGAGAAGGTGGCTGGGGTCCTGGAGTTTCCATCCAATGCTCACTAGATTGTCAGAGTAACTGTACAAACTCAGGAGGTGGAATGTTCTGCAGGAAGATTGCCTCAGTCCCTCTAGCAAGCTTAAGTTACAGTGAGTGATAAGACAGTACTTGATTAAGATAGACCAAAAGCCCCCATGACCAGATGCAATGAAATTCCTTATTTATATCCTGAGTGAACAAAATCATTTTAGGGGAAATTGAGTAAATTCACATGTAGTCTCAGGAATACGAGATGAGTATTCTCTGACTTTGAAATGTGGAGACTCTTGTTTGGAAATTGATGCAAGTTTACAAATTTCAAATAAAATAAGTACAGAGAAATATCTGAGAAACTCTATTTAAGATTTCGCAGTGGTGATCAGTTGGTAATGGCAATGTGAAGTTTTAATTTTGTATTATTGCTTCTATGGTAAAAATATTGTTTTAATACAGTTGGAAGATATAATATTCTATTTTAATTTGTGTAGAAAATAATTTTTTGCCCTGTCAGCATATACTTCCAGATCAGTGTAGTCTGGGCACAGCCCCCAAAACAAGTGGTGTCATCAAAATCCAGAGTGGCCAAGGATAGGTGCTCCCACAGAGAAGCATAGTAATCTTTTACTCACAGGGGTTGGAGCTTAAAGTCATTCTTCCAGCGTTCACAAAAAGATGAAATGGAACATCTGTTTGAAGAATGATTAACAGAACTGCAGGTGAAGTAATTTTCTATTAGTTTAGTTCCTATTTCATAGCCTTTCTCCAGAGCTCAGTTCCTGTCTTGGTCACTTTCTCATCAGTGAGATACACACACACAGAAGAGGTTTATTTCAGTCACCACTTTCAGTCCACAGTCTGTGAGGTTCAAGGGATTCAGGGCCTGGTGGAGGAGAGCTCAGGCCATGGCGGGAAGGCAACAGGAAGGACGGAGCCAGGGAGGAGGTGCACCATCCTACGCCATCGCCCAGTAAGCCACCTTTCCCCACCAAGCCTGACCTCATAACAATATGTTCAGGCTCGGAACTCACCAATAAGCAAACAAACACCTCCACCATCCAATCACCTTCCAGCACTGCCTCAGGGCACTAGGGTTTTAGGGTTCATTCTTGAACTGAAGCTTAATAGTGCCTGATAAAGTTTGCCTTTTCTTTAATTGATTTTCCTTTTTCTGGACAATAGAACTCTGTAATCTACCTGGTTTCCCTGTTATCTTGGCTACTGGAGAACTCAGATATAAATTAAGCACATAATTATAGTAATAAACTTATTACCAGTAGCCTGAAAGAGTAATCTTTCTCTCCACACTTTATTATTACTTCATAAAAATCTAATTTAAAAGAGCCAATTTTAATTGCTTTTTTTTCCCCCATATGGTCATTTTCTATACCATTTAAATTCATTTGGAGAAAGATAGAGTGTCGATAAATAATAGCACTGCTGTGAGAGCCTGGAGGCCTGACTGTGTCTGCCAGCCTCGGCTCTTATCACTTCTCTGAGTGGTGAGCTGGGGGAGCCTCTCACTCCAGCCGCACCTGCACCGTTGGGGTTGGATGAACACCTGTCCAAACCGGGTGTGAGATCCGACAGTGTGGTTCCTTCTGGGTGTCTCATTACTCAGCAGCTATGCGGCACAAACAGGCCATTCATAAAAAAAAAACAGGCAGATAGTAGTTTCATTTTATCTTTGAAAAGAAATTCAGTTTTAAAAGGGGTAATCAGAATACAGAGAAATGGTTACATTCTAGAACTATCACAGTAAAGAAAACATCAGTCCTCTTCCAATTCTCCCTGTTGCTTTGTAGACTTACCTTGACATTCTTGTCACTTCCTGAAGCAGCTCTGAAGTCCTCTTTCCCCAGGGTCTTCGCAAGGGAGAAGGAAACTACCATTAAGAAATGTCAGTTTTCTTTTCCAAGAACTTTTCACTATGAAATTCAGTTCTTATAAAATTAATGATAGACTGTTACTACATTCCAAAGACAGTCTCATAACATGTGAACACACAATAAGAGCATTAGCTGTCCAAGTTTTGAGAAAAGGGTATGAGGATGTTTTCTATACCAATACCTAATTTTCTATATCAATACCTAAATTCCTCCTGATCTTTGTACGATGTGTGTGTGTGTGTGTGTGTGTGTGTGTGTGTGTGTGTGTGTGTGTTGAATAATCAGCTCAGAGTCCAAGCAGGTAGCAAATACCTAGAGCTCTCTAAGATGCGCTCTGTCCATTCAGGGCCCTACAGGTCCTCTCCCATGTGTTCTCAGGACGTGGCCCGGCTCCTTTCTCAGCTGAAGATTCCTGAAACGCAGGCTGTGGTTTGAATTGCCAGGTGCCACTGCAGATGAGCTCACAGCTGGACCAGGTGCAGGAGTAGAGAGCAGAAATGGTCATCCCAGGGCAGTGCCACCTCCCATCTGCCCACTCACTGCAACCTCTCCAAATGGCACAGGGACATCTTGGCTTCTAAACAGTTCTCCAGGTAACTGTCGGCCTACCCACCTGTCCTCTTAAGACAGCCATGATCTCTTAACACAAAGGGAGACTCATCCAGGACCTTGCACTGTTTCTATGGGAAGAACAGGCCTCTTTCTTACACCTACAGGCAAAGTCCATCCTCCCACATCACTAGAGAGTGTAGCGCGTCAGATCATTTTCTTTCAAAATTAGAGCCATCATGAACAGAACAGAATTGAAATCCTGGTCTCTCCAAAGAGTGTAGAGGCAAAGAGTGAGTCTATGAGAAAAGAGTCAGGTATTATCAGTGATAAATCATTTTCACTGCCATTCAAAAGCGCTTAATTGCTGCTAAGTCCCAATTTCCTGACTTACTTGTGGTGATAACAAAAAAACAAAAAACAAAAAACAAAAACAAAAACAAAATAAGCAAGCATGTTTGAGCCCCAACAGCTTTCTTTCATGACCCACTTTTCTTTATTTTCCTGTGAAAATTTGATGTTGGAGATTGATAAAGAAGTAGATCTAAAAAATAATATTGTCCATGGTCCATGGAGGTTTTGAAATAGTATCCTATGTAATAGCTTTGAATTTGGAGTCTTACTGTTTAAATGGACATTTCTCCTGCACATGCCCGAGTATTTCAGAAATGTGAGATTAGGCAAAAAAGCCCCGTCATTTCCGACATCATTTTAAGTGGAAAGGCAGTTGACTGCTTTGTCAGATTTGGTGGCTATGCTATGAATGGAGAGCCAGACTTACTTCCTACAGAGGGAGATCGGCGGCTTGAGAGTCACTGTCTTCTGTGCGGTTCCTTCTCTGATGTGCTCGCGACCAGGACCCAGGCTGGTGTCAGGTTGGCCTCCTCGAGGGTTGAGGCTGATCCCAGGGCCACGGCCTTGTCTCCACAGCTGTGACAGAGGCCACTGCTATTCCCCTCACTAGCACCTACGTAAGGTCATTTACTGGCGTGATATGTCATCTATCAACTACACATTTTCTAGAAGAATAAGAAAGGCTGAGTTTTGAAATCACCTCAAAACTGGCTTAGGAAGAACTTTTCCTAGTTACATCTTCCCTCCTCACCAGCCACTGATAAAAAAAAAAAAAAAAAAAAGGAGGGCCTTGGTTCTACTTAAAAAACAAAAAACCCAAAAAAACCAGTTGGTTTCTTTTACAAAAATATGAACTATTTTGACTTCTTCCTTTGTGGAGAAGTTAGAAATTTACTCAGTCTCTTGAGTGTTTCTTCTTTCAGTGTCGATATGGGCATGATCCATAGCCAACTCCACTGAGGAAAACTAATCCAGCAAGTTACCGAGGGGGCTTCTTCCCGCAGGGGTCTCAGCTCGCTCAGCCTCAGGCTCCTCCTTCCGCACCGGACCCGGTGCTGCAATTCGGTCCTCTGCGCCAGATCTACACGTCTCTTTCCATCGTCTGAAACGTAACCTACAATTCCATTTATTAGATAGACTTACACCTTCTAACCTTCTGACTACTGACATTTAGAAGCTACACACTGAAACTGCTAGTTATTTTATTTAGTTATTAGCTTCTCCCTACCATTTCTAATTAAATTGATAAGAGGAGAGGGTTATGGGGAGCAGAGCACGTTCATCTGAGCGACACCGGTGCTGCTGATCGGGGGAGAATCTGGCCTGGGAGAGAGCGACCAGACTCTAAAGGGCGAAAGTGAGCGAGGGATGGATTGCAATGGAAACGACTTTATTTTTATTGTTTTTCCTCCACAAGGGCTTCTGTTTGCTCACTTGCAAAATGGAAATAGGCTTGATTTTCAAGGGTGCATTGACGGTTTAAAAGTAAAGCAATTGTAAGACACCAGTCCACGCAATGACGCATCCTTCATGAGACACAGGGACAAATTCTCTTGGGGTTGTCTGTGTCTGCGACGAGGAGAGGACACGGGGCAGCAGCATCCGGCCCATCATTTCCTCCCGTCACTCGTGTCTGACGACGGTGCTGAGTCCGCGGCTGCGGCGGGTACTGGCCGAGCCCACTGTTCCCAGCACAGATCTAGATTTCCACTCATGTGGCGCTCACCTTCTACGAGGCGAAGGAAGCATCACAGATGTTAGGGAACCTGCTCAAGGCAAACTGGGGACCTGGAGCAGGGCTCTGCCCTCGGCCCCCCGGGAAGAGGGTCCCAAGCAGGGAGAATACTGCGGACCAGATGGACAGGAGCGCTGGCACTGGGCAGAGGAGGACCAGAGTCTGACATGGAGCAGATTACATATGGAATAAGTATTAATTGTTTAAGTGTGAAAGAGTTACACAGTTCAGACCAGCTGTCCAGGCTGCGTGCAGTCTGGGCTCCTTGGAGCAGAGATTCACAGCGCGGGTGTGACAGGGAAGGGATGGCCCACCGCCGTCATGCGTCACCACCTGAGATTGTGACTCACGGTTCCACGCCGAGTCCTAGCTCTAGGCGTGGGGGAAGGGAAGCTCATCAGTGCACGGTAGATGAGAGACTTGGGGCCTGAGACTCCGAACTTGGGAGTGGGCTGCACTCCAGGCGGCCGCAGGGGCCTGGAGTAGCTGCATAGTCACATCCCGTGCCCGGGTCACCGCTTCATCCCCAGTTTCTTGAGAATAGTTAAAAACCTTCCAGGGCTCCCGGCCCAGTCTCGATCCACAGCCCTGGCCCATCGCTTCCTCTGCAGGGAGCTCGCACTGCAGCCTGGACAGCGCGAAAACCTGTGCTGAGTCCCCCAGGTCATGAATCAGCAGAGTTCCCAAGCGCTATGCGTGAGGCTCTCAGACCGTCAACGAGCTGACAGGTGTGGAAGTGTTTTTTAATGTCAGAGATGCAAGAAGTAATTTGTCTTTCACTCTGAAGGGGGTGAATCTCTCCCGTAAACCGCTGAAACCCAGAGCCCTCACGGACGTGGCAGGCTCTGACTCGCTGGAAGGTTTTTCTGTGGAGTCTGAGACTTGTTATAACAATAAAACTTGCTACAACCTCTTTTTGCAGTGTAATTTTCCGGATATCATCTAAGCAGTACTTATGTGCTGACTACAACACACGCTGGGCCATCCCAGGAACAGCCACCGGGTAAATCTATGGTCCTAGTGAACCACTGTACACCGGGCTTATGCCTGGACTCTGCTTGGTAACTGATATGTGGCGATGGATTCTTCTTTGTTTGACAGATTTTCTGGCATATCTGGAGAAAGAAAGAGAGGGAGGGAAGGAGGGAGGGAATTTCCATGTGGAGAGCAATGTTTTCTTGTGTGTGTTCCTCTCCTAACTGCACACACACTCTCAGCAAACGAAGACTTATGCTGTTTGCAGTTGTAGAAAAGTGTGGAAGGAAGATGGGACCAGCCTGTGTGATGCCCACGCCCCTTCTTGTTACAGATAACTACAATGAGCGTCATGCATGGGCATCTCATGACATTGCAGAGGAACGGGTAATTCCCCTTGCTCTGTGTGGGCACCAGCTCTTGCTCATAAAAATGGTTATTGGCCTTTCACTGTGTGCCACACATGGTTCCATGTACTTTCTCACTTTCTGACTGCAGCAGTTCTATAAGAGGACTTTTATCCATTCTTCACTTGCAGGAAGAAAATATAAACTAAGAAATCTGAATAACTTGTCTGAGACAAGAGAAATTTTATCACGGCTCCAGGATGCACACGTGTAGCTCTGTCCCAGTTTAAGCCAGCGGAAGAGGGTGACCCTGGGCAATGATATTTGGACTGTGGATGAAGCGGGTTCACACTATACCTTCTGTCTGCTCCCTGTGTCTGGTGAAGAGGGCAGGTCTTACTCCTAAAACACTCTCATGGCATTACTTAGGGATGGGGCCTAAGTCAATGGCATCAATATTCACCCCAGGATCATGACAAGAATTAATGAAGCCCTCTAGAGTCCAATCTGAGCCTTTCTTCCTCATGCTCTGGTTCAATTTGAATTTCCTTCAAAAATGTCTTGCATTATTCTGCCTCTCATTGCAGAACAGGCTTCTAGGCTTCTTTCTTCCCTTAACTTTGGTCCTGGGGAAGGAAAGACTCACTTCTTCACAGGGTCTCTGAAAACAGTAAAAGCGATGGGTGAGAACTCTCTCAGCCCCGCCCAGTGGCCCAGACTGTTAGGTTCCCTATTTCTGCTTTCCTGGCCCGGCTCCTGCTCCAGCTATGATTCCTGCCTAAGTAGCCCATTGCCTCTGGCCTCTCCAGGGAGCTCATCCTCATCTCTGCTGTCCTGTGAGGTCTGTTGCCAGCCAGGCTTTGCCATTCTCCCCTGGCAGTAGGCAAGAGGGGTTGGTGCACATTGTCCCTGGAGTGGAAAGCCAGGCTGGCCCTGTTTGAATCTCCTTGTCTACAAATGTGGAGGTGGAACTGACATTTTCAAGAGGCTAGATGCTAATAATCAGTAGTTCTCGCAGCAGAGCCCACCCTAGCAACTGTCTCCCTCTCAGGAGAGACTTACCTGGACATTAATCTTAATGTAAACTTTGTGTTAGTTTAACTAACATTTATTCAATATGTACTCTGCTAGGGCTCCTTCAAACCATTTTATACTAGATTAATAATCGACTCACTTAAGCTTGGTGTAGTGAGTGTCGAATTTCTCAGTTTTAAGGAGAAAAACAAGCTCAAATGTTGAATAAACTTGCACAAGTTTTCTGAAAAGTAATGAATGATGCACAAGTTTTGTAGTTCTGGATCTTTAAATATTTTTTTATTTTGAGGCGTTAACTCTCATGGAGGCACAAAACTGGGGCAGAGTTGGCCTGGCAGCTGCGCTGTGGCTGACGCCCTGGAGCCCCGTGGCTCCTGTTCCTCACTGGCAGGAGCACAGACTGGGAAAAGCTCGTTGATGTCAGCTGCCCACAGTGGAGGCCTCGCTTATAAAACCCCCAGAAAGAAAGGGGTTTAAGGATTAGAATTTAAAATTGCCATTTTCTTTGCTAACTATCATTTTCCTTATCTTTCAAAAATGCAGAATGATTTAGAGACCAAATATTAAAAGTAATTAAAAGGTCAGCCCAGCTGTTAAATACATTTCAAAATTAATGACATTCTTTTAGGCTAAAATATCAGCTTGAAAATCTGAAAAGGGAAAATATTACCTTTGCAAGAGCAGCTCTACCTACGAGCTGCCTCAGAACAGTTCTAAAGGGAGTGTGCAATATCTTAATGACAAAATTTAAAAGTATTTTTGAGGAACATCAGAAAAAATGTAAATAAGCAGAGATTCATAGAACTAATATTTTATGCATATTTCATGGCAGTCATTTTTCCTGGCTTCAGTTCTTAAGTGGTAAGACAGAAGAAAATAGAAAATAAAACATGATGTCAAGTGGTTATAGGGATAAAAGAAGGAATATAGTGGCAGGGGGAGGAGGTAGGGCTTCTCCAGGCAGAAATATTTGCAAACAGGCCTGGGGGGCAGAAGCAGGCATTGCAGTTTCATGGGGTGGAGGAGAAAAGTGACCGGAAGAGAGAGCTTTGTGTTGTTGGAGAATCACGGACAGGTGCGGAATGGGATGGTGCTGAGGTCAGAGACAGGAGCCAGCGCCTGTGCTGACCTGGGGGGGTGCTCACAGAGGCCAAGCCAGAAGGAGGGAAATTGTATCTGCTAAATTAGTTGACTGTTTTCTTGTGGCCAATTCCTCAAGAGAAATTGTTTGACTGAAAAAGAGAAGGAGGGAAATGGAGTGAAGGAAGTAGGACAGAAGGAAAGAAGGAAGGAAAGGAAAGGAGAAAGAAAGGAGAAAAGGTAGGGAAGAAGCAAGGAAGGAAAAAAGGAAGGCATCGAGGGAGGAAAAGGAAACATCTTTATAAATTCATTCATCTGCTGTAGCAGAGATTATGAACTGCTAACCTAACATCCTCTTTTCTCTTTCACTCCTATTGCTTTGTCAGCTGGGCTGCAGTGCCAGAGTAGAAAAGGACCCCAACAACTCCAGAGCTCCTGGGAGGCCCAGAGGATGCCTCTGACCAAAGCGCTTTGAGCTCTGCACGTGGCCATCTTGGTCTGCCACTTGGTCTCCTCATTTCCTGGGCCCCGCACGGTCCTGATGCCCACCAAGTGTGGCCCATGGGAGGAGAGAATGGTGGAGCCACCTTGTCACCAGAGGAGAAGGGGCACAGGAGGGTGTGGCTGAACTGAAAGGGCAGCCAGGTCCCTCTTTTCCCCAGAGCTGCTCCTTCAGTGTGGTGCTCCAGCTTCGCTTCCGCACTAGGTGGGCTTCGTGCAGGGCCTGAAGACAATTCATCATATTGTATATGTCATAATCATCATATCTTTATTGATTGGATTTCCTAAAAGTAAAGCTCATGTTTTAATTTACATACTTTCTTTCCAAAGTAACAAGAAAAATGTTTTGTTATAGGATTTCACCATAAATTGTCCATTTAACAAAACTGGAAGTCATAAAACCTCCCTCATCATTTTGTTGGTGTGACGTCTGATACTCTTTTTCTTTTGTCCAGAAAATTAAGCCCTAAAAATGAATTCCTAAGGCAATAAATGAAGATTGAAAATCACCACAGCTCTGGGGTAGCCTTCAAAGCAGTGAGAGGGACGAGCAGAACAACCCAGCTCACACCTTTCTTGAGTGCGCAGCATCTCTGGCAGCCACAGGGAGAGGCCCAGCTCCCCCTCACCGGCGCTCTCCATGGCTCCTTCCTACCCACAGTGGTTTAGAATCTGTGGATTGTTCCGTGGGACTGCAGGGTTCCAACATAGTCAGCTGACAAGTTCTTACCTGTCATTGTGGTTGAGCTCCAAAATGTCCCCCATAGAGGCTTGAAGTATTAAAAGCTGGACTGTAGGTGGCTTTGGGGGAAGGGATTGGAAAATAAGGTCTCTAATTTCATCCGTGGGTTAGTGCAGGAAGATAGGTGCTTGTATATGTAGTGTCACATGTCTGCCTCAGTGGTATTCGTATTTCTCCAAAGGTATTTGACTAGACAAGAGTTTGGTGATGGATAATAAGTTACTTGTAGAAATGAAACAAGGATAATTTTCTTTAAATATTAAATGAAATACTTTTGGCACTGTCTGAAGAGTGCATATACAAAGAATGAGGAATGAACCAGAATAAGGATTTTATACCTAGGCTGAGTTCCAAGAACTATAATTCATTCTTGGACTTTGGTTGGACTGATACCAAAAAACAAAACTTGAACTGAGAAGAGGATCAGTTCGAGAGCTGGAGAAGGCAGTGCTGATGGAATCAGGGGTCACTGTTGGTCCCCTAGGTCAGGATCTGAGATAGTCTTCCTGACAGGCCAGGCACAAGCCACCTCCATAGGTGCAGAGAGCATGGGACAATCATATATGCTGTTTTCTTTATTTTCTCATTTGAAAGACCAGAGCCACGGCAAAACAATTGTTGTACTGTAAAGTTAGCTTGGGGAGGATGGATTAAAACTATAAAAGCAGTGCATGATCTTTGAAGTAATAAAGCAATGCTAGATGTATATAAAGATAATGTTAATATCTCCCCTTTCCTAACAAACCTGCTTTTTTTCTAATAAAGTCATATCATAGTGTGTTGCTTCATCTTAGTTCCTATGCTATTTAGTAACACCCCCCCCCCAACATTTTACAAAGATAGGAGCACAATCTGTGCACTGGTTTGCAGCCATTCTTTTAGAAATTCATAATAAGCTATAGCATAAACACAACACAATTGATTCATGTAGTCCCTTTACTGTATTGAACATGCACATGGGTAGATGTGTACAAACTGCTTTTTGCTTTTTCTGTAAGATTCATAGGGGTTATATTATTTGGGTTAAGAATTAGCAACTTAAGTTGGTACACTTAAAAAAACAATTTTTGTGTACATTATGTATGTGAAAATAGAACAAAGAGGTGTAGCTTTTCATTTACTGTTCACTAAGGTAAAGAAATACCTGAAGCACTTAAGCTCTCAGGATCTTCTCAAAAGTAAAGTTGGGTGTGTGTGCCAATGTTTATGCATAAGTTGACTTCTTATTCCCTCAGCCTTCATTGTGCACACACAGTTTAGTTGAGGTCATGTGACCATGTACACAATCTCTTGGGCTCTGAGACTGATGCTCATTTAATTCCCTCTAGGCCAGCTTCGGTCAAGCTTCAAGTTAACCTACTCATCCTGCTCTGGCCCTATGTTTGTGGATTTTTTTCTCCTGTTATGTAATATGTATTTACTATATTTACAAAAAGAAAGACGCTGTCTCAAAAAAAAAAAGTTGCACTTCTATCACCTATAACTTCTTCAGAAAATGGTTTTCTAAATAGAATTTTGTCTCATTCTGGATCAGTAGACTATTAATTTCATTGTAGTAGTTGTCATTTTGATTTGAGTGAGTGTGTGTGTGTGTGTGTGTGTGTGTGCACAAGAGAAGGAGAAAAGGGCCACTGGTGTGAAGACAGTGTTAGTAGCTCTGTGAGTTCAGGACCCTTATAACCTAGGGGCCTTATGGATGTCTGGCATGTGAGCACTACTGCACGGGGCATCACGTTTCCCAAGATACGCACTTTGGGAAACGTATTCAAGTGGAGCTGTCTGGAAAGACGCATAGGATCAGGAGCTGCTTTGGATCTTCTCAGTGTCAATGAGGGAAAGAGAACACATGTAATCAGGAGGGTCTGCCCTGTGCTCCAAACAGGGGTCCATCTAGGCATCTCTATGGCACCATTCTCACCCAGTGCCTTGGCATTTGCTACAGTCCTCTTAAACTTTGTAGGCTACTTTTGGGTAGAAAGTACCCAAAAGTACTTCCTCAGAAATCAGAAGGGCAACCACCAACATTGCTACCACCCAAGCAAGGAGAAAAAAGTGTAACAAGTCTTTTCAGTTCAACTTCCACAAGCACAGGAGCCTTTAGGAATGAAGACTCAAAGACACAGGAAACTTTCTTCATGCTTAGGTTTGAGGAAAAGTGCAGAGCCATATGAACTGTGGTTAGAAGAAAGGATAGAGCAGATCTCACAGAAATGGATTAAGGAAAATGACTTAGTATAATAGTCAACTGGTCAGGTTTGTTGGCCTGTCTGTAGGCTGGATGAGACCCAGCCAAAAAGAAAGTCTTCAGCAGGAAAGACAGAAAGGAAGGCATTTTTTGAGTTTCATGGTTTGCTTTGGGGGGTTTTGTCTGACCCAATCTATTGACAGTTATATCTTAGAACTCCACTTCTGAAAAAAGGAAAAAAAATCCTACCATAGTAGCTCTATACATAAAAAGGGTAAGAAAAGGAAATAGAGATTCTGAATTTAAGAAGAAATAATGTCATTAATATGACAAACTGTTTTCTTTACACATTCAGCAAGATCATCTATATATTTCACAATCTGGATAAGAATAGTGAATGTTTGCAAGTAAACTATCACTAAAAATTGTAACATTAACTTTTGAAAATAAAGATTTTAAATCATCTTTATTGATGAAAATAAAAAATTATTCAGATGAAAATGAGATGCAAACCGGATAAAATGACACAGGCCAGTAGTCCCAGCACTTGAGGCTGAGGCAGAAGGATTCCAACAAGTTCCAGGACAGTATTGGCTATAATGTGAGCCATTTTGACTTTGATCAAAACAAAGTCTGGCTCAAAATAAACAAAAAAAGACAAAGAGAGAAAGAAAGACCTACATTGAGGCCTTTAAAAGAGGTAAATCTCATTGCCACAAAGTCCCATTGCATTATCCTCCTGGAACTCAATAACTTTCAGCCTTTAAGCTTTTTCCCTGACTCAGGCTTCGGTAATAAAGAGGAACTGCAAATCACTATGGAAAGAGAACTATCACCCCTGCTGCATAACCCCTTTCCTGGAGGTATCCTAACTCCTTGTTAGGATTTAGGATTAAGGCTGCTGACTGCTGTGCACTCCTCTCTCCTCACCAAGAAAGGGAAAAATGGGAGACGGGACTTGGGCTCAGAATTATCTCCCAGACCACCCAGTGTGCACCTGCCAGCTGTCCAGAGCTGCCACCGGAGGAGGCCTGAGAGCGCAGCTGTGTCAGGCACTGCCGTGGGCAGTACTGCTGGGCAACCTGCTGTCCGGCCCCTCTGCCTGCAGCTCTGACACGGCCTTGTCCTGCTCATTAGTAATAAAGGTGATGCTGTAGCCTCTCGGTTCTGTTTCTCCACTGGTCCAGGCCCCAGGTAGCTAAGGAGAGGGTGAGAGGCACTGAACCTCTGGATCTGAAAGTGGTTTATTCTAGTAAGAATGCCAACGCTGCTTACAGTTGTTTTCACAATAGCGAGGGCATCTGCAGAGAGTTATATTGGGTGAAGGTGCAGTTTCCAACTCTGGACTGGAACATATGCCATATAATCTTTCTTCCTGTGGAGAAAACGAAGCATAATTCAGGAAGAAATCCAACACACACCCAGCTTTGTGCAGAACCATGTGACAGGCCTGGATGTTCAGCCTTTTTCTGCTTTGCTGATACTTGTGCCTTTATCTTTTTTTTCTGAATAAATAGCTAATGATTTTACCTCATCTTAACAAAATTCCTGAAATATTTTTCTTCCATTTGATTCTACATAGTTGCTTCAATATATAAACAACAAACTCACCCAAGAAGGAAGCTTTACTGTGCTGTGTACCACCTAGCTCTCTTCCTTGTCCCCCTCCCCCTCTGCATTAATCCTTTGCACCTGGGTGTTCTCACTGATGAGAGTTTCTGACACTGAGGGTGTCAGCAGGGCACATTCTCCCCTCTAGTGTTGGAGATGCAGGATCTTCCACATTACCGGTGCCTTCAGAGGTCAGTGGCAGCATTTAGCCAGCTGGGTACAGTCCATGTTCTATTTCTTTTGCTTATCATCTCATGTTTTTGATTGGTTTTACTTTTGTCATTGCTTTTCTTTGAGATTTCACCACTGTGCATTCTACAAACACAGGAATGGATTCTATAAGCACAACTCATGCTGTCTCAACTCAAATCAAGCTCCACATCAAGTTCCTGAGTCTCAAGTTCCCAAGGACTCAGCCCTAGAGTCACTGTTAATGGAGAACTACAACTCTTAGACATATGTGAATTATTTTTTAAGTTCTAGATTTGGAAGCTTTGGTTCTGACAGTATTATATATATTTAATATGAGTAGATGGTAGCATTGCTGATATGTAATAGAGCTGGCAAGACTTTTGTGTCTATTCCTTATCTCCTAAGTAGTCTCATGCCACCAGGTCAACGTATCACCCATGAGAAGCATATCAGATGTTTACAGTCACTGTTACAAGCACGTCACATGTTTTCTCTCTTCCTTCATATAAATACTAATGTTCAGAAAGTTTTTTTTCTTGATTGAGTAAAAGGTAGAGAATACAATCTTGATAACTGGAGATTGCCAGTTGCTTTGTGGTGCTTTGTTATATCTGTATCTGGTCTTCCTTCTGTTTTAGTTAGTTAGCTAATGACTGAATTAGACACAGTGCTGGTTAGAACTGTACGTAGGCTACATTTTGATTCTTTGGTTCTCTGTTGTTGTTGCCCATGGCATTAGTCTAGTAAACTTTATAACATCAATTTGAGGAAGCCTTTCTAGATTTTTGCACTCAGGCTCTGGGGGAAGCCTGTGAGGCATTTTGTGTCTACCATCAGACACAGCTATCTCAGCAGGCACCACAAGCTCCTCAAGACTCTTCACATCTCAGTCTCTGGCCAGACAGCTCAACCACGCCCTTATCTGGGAAAACTGGGTGGTTTGTCTTCGTTCTCCTGTCTTGGAAGACCTCTGTCTTGCTCCCATTTCTTAAGATTAACATCACACCCATACATGCTTGGAAAAAGTCTTAGCATTCTCTTTTCTTTCACCCTCATATGTGATAAGAGCCATATTTTAAAACCACGAAGGACAAAGGTAACCCTCCTATGACTAACACACATGGTGCCATTTAGAAAAACGTTGATCCAATCACCGCGGGCTCTTTAAATAAAGGATCCCTAACGTGGCCGTGATCAAACTCACTTCCTCGTTAAGAACTGCAGTGCAAGGAAAGACAGAGCTTTCTTTGTTTAAAAGGAGCTGCATGAACTCTGCCTTGGGTCCCCAGACGGCCCTAAGTCCTCTGTTCTGAACGTGTAATTAATTCATAAGAAACCAGGTACCACAACAGCCATGGCTTGACAGTAGATTCATTCAGCACCAGCCAGATGTGAAAGGCTTTCAAAGGGGCCGAGCGGCGCTCTGACTGCGCAGGGAAGCAGGAGGCCAACCTCTGATTTGCAGCCTTCCCATCACCCGGTAATGCTGCTTCTAATGCATTTCAATTCATTCTTCACAGGCACAGCTGTTTCTTGCAAAATCAAAGGTTATTGATTAACCCAGAACAGGTAGGAGGTCTCTATTTGAGTTCTTATATTTCATCAAACTTAGATAACATGAAAAAAACCATTTAGAAGTAAATGGTCAAATCAATCACCTGTTATTATTTTTTTAAATGTTCTTTTTGATGGGTAAAGATATTCAGGAACTAAAGGGAAAACATTTTCTTTAAAACATGTAGATAATTTCTGAAAAATTTTCTTTATGGAGGGGAGAGGGAAAAGAATTTTCCTGAGGGAGACTTCATTAAACATCATTAGATTCACTTCTATTCAATCTGCACCAGCAATTTGTGGACTTTTTACCATGTTGACTGATACCAAGCTAGGAGATACACTTAATAAGTTAATTCATGATGAAAATTTATCTATACACCAGACACAATAATATTGGATGCCCTAGCACTAAGTGTGAAAATTTACATTTAGGATCCAAAAATCAATTCAGTAAGAATAGAATAATAGAGGCTAGTTTCCTCTATATTAATATAAGAAAAAAGTCTAGGAGTAATACATGATCATGGGCTCACAAAACATTGGAAATATAGTTTGACTACTTAAAGTTTTATCTTAAGTTGAGACAATACCAACAAAAGGTCATTCATATCCTAGTCATTTTCCTAACCTACCCTACCCCAACCAGAAGTACAACTGTATTAAACCCTGAGCATCGCACTTAAAGCACGAACTGGCTTGTTCAGAAGGTTCAAATGACAAGCGGAATGGAGTCTTCATCACACAGTATTAACCATAATGGAAAGATGTTTCTGAATTTGCCTTCCCACCAGCCTGGGAATATGGCACTCAGCATCCCGTCCAAGGACAGCATTCCTACTGCGTGCTTAGTTATACAGAGCCAGCTACTCTGCACTCCAGGTGGTTCTCATTTCTAAAATATTTTGACTCTGCCTCCTCACCCTTTAACCTTCAATTGTCAGTAACCTATTTCTTTCTTTTTTTTTAGGTTTTTTGAGACAGGGTCTCGCTTTTATGGTTCAGGCTGGCCCTGAGCTCAGCCTCCAACTCACATCACAGCAATCCTCCTGCCTCTGCTTCCCAAGTGCTGGGATTACAGGCATGAGCCACCACGCCCGGCACTGTGGTATGTGGTACTGGTTGCTGCTGGGTATGGGTCTCCACACCCAGTATGGTATGTGCTTAACCGGGGATTGAACCCAGGTCCTTGCGCTTGCAAGACAGGCGCCAGAACCACTGAACTAAATCCCTGGCCCATCAGTAACCTATTTCTTTGTGCACTATTTTTGACAAGCTGTTTTGATTCCAGAGCCCATCACGAATTCTTCAGAAGATACGAAGAGATCCTTTTTTTCCTTCAGAAAAATCAACTTGTGAAATAAAATTAGTATGATAAAAATATCCATCTATGGTAGATAGGTGGAGACTGAGGTTATACTTAATCAGTCTATTAAAACATTATTTTAGGGGCCGGGGAGTTAGCTCAGTGGTTCCGGCGCCTGTCTTGCAAGTGCAAGGGCCCGGGTTCGATTCCCTAGAAACCACATACCATACTGGGCGTGGAGACTCACGCCCAGCAGCAACCAGTACCACATACCACAGTGCCGGGCATGGTGGCTCACGCCTGTAATCCCAGCACTCGGGAGGCAGAGGCAGGAGGATTGCTGTGATGTGAGTTTGAGGCTGAGCTCAGGGCCAGCCTGAACCACAAAGCGAAACCCTGTCTCAAAAAACCTAAAAAACAAAAAAACAAAAAAAACACATTATTTTAAAAAATTATAGATTTTTCTCTGCATGCATGGACTGGTCTTTAACTCAATTAAACTGTTTCTATGAAGGAGGAACCTTGATTTGGTAAATGATTCTCCTTAGAATTTCTCTAGTCAGTTTTATGACCTCAAGGGTGGAGTTCATGGTTTGGAAAGGAGTTTTTTCCTGTTTTGAGGGATATTTAACCAATCAATCGTGTCCAGCCTGATGAAAGTATTAATTTACTGTTGAAATTGACCTTAACTACTCTACTAATGACCTACCACCAAAGGATGAAGATAAACTATCAAAGATAATGGGCTTTCCTGTTTCACAGTGTTCATTAATTATTTAGGGTCTATTAAAAGAGAAGAGGGGTTCAAAGGCATTAGTCCATAGCGAGGAAGAGCAATAGGTAAGAAACAGAAGCTTGAGGAGTCAGCCTTCGAGCCAGCACTGGTACTACTCAACATCATACCAGACTTGTCTGAAATTTTACTCAAGACGGGATCTGTGAAATTTGTCATCTGCTGCCACTGACGACTAGTGATGTAAAAGACAAACCTGAGTCCTTGCACTGATCTCTCAGAAGATCATTTGTTAGTCAGCCTTCTCCCACATTCTTCCAACAGTTGAAGTTATTCCAAAGAGGGTTCTCTTCCACTGAACTCCAGCAACAGCAGGAAATACTTCCTCGGTTTCCAAAATAAAGTAGACTTATACATAGGGATTTGATGCCCTTTAATTTTTCTAACTCTTCATCACTGGAGGCAAACTTCAGGATTCCTGAATATGTTCCCACATAAGGTGTCCTCCTTTAGGCATAGGGCTCTTGGCAGAACAGAAAAAAGAAAGGAGGAGAGGGAAGAAACCACAGGGAGATGGGAGGTCTCACACTGCTGGGTGGGGCGCTGACAGGCAGTAGCCGAGGGGAAGGCTGTGGTTATTGCCCTGTTAACAGGACCCTCTTATAAATCCATCGTTTGAGTGAGTCCTGAAGCAAGATGTGGAACTGAGCAAAGAAAAACAGGAAGTGCACAGCAACAATAAAAAGTAAGCCTTTTAATGAAAAACATAACATCCAAAGTTTCAGCAAAGGGAGATGGAAACACTTTGCTGAGAGGTGAGTTAGCTACAGTTCCCTCAGCACCTTAGCTTAGTGTCTCTTTCCTCTCTTCAAACAGAGGATTAGGGAGAACATGAGTATTATGGAAAATTGTATCCATAGTACATAACACTCATGAGGCTTATGCCCAAATAATGCTCAGAATTCATACCACTGCTCTTACAAAGTTAAGATAACTAGTCCAGCCTATGTGAATCAACAGAAATTGAGAAGACCATGCAGTGCAGTGAGGCAGTGGCCAAAGGATTCTGGACCAAGAACAAAGACAAGGAATGAAAGCACAGACAGCCACAGGGCAGGTCTACCTGGGCAACTTCTAGGAGAGGTCACCGGCAACAGCTCCGAGGTCTTCACTCGGCTGTCCATGTAGAAGTGGAAACTTCATAGAGGCAAAATATTAAGCAGCTGACTAAAGCCATTTGTCTTCACTAGCTGCACAATTGTACAAAAGTACTGTATGAATTAGATACAAGCTTAAAGGAATCTACAAAGGGCGTGAACTTTTCAGGTTTAGAATTACGTTTTTCAGAATCTGGAAGAAATCATTCAGAAGTTAGAGACTGCTCCCTGCTTCTTTCATTCCATCTGTCTCAAGCCAGGGGCTGTCACACACCCAGTCTACAGAGCGTGTGTGGTGGGAGTCTCGTGGGATGGAGGGTGAAGGAAACAACCACTTTAGGTCGAAAACCACTGTTCTAAAAAGCATCACTAAGAAAATGAGTTAGCTTTAAACATGGGCTTCCAAATCCATTGAGTATTAGCACTGTTACAGCACAGTGTGGGCTTTATATGAACATTGGATAACAGCACCAACGAGCCTGAATTTCAGGGTCCCTACTCCACTTATCTCGTGAGTTTAAAGAAAAGTGACAAAATTCTCCCCGCACTGGAAATAGTGTAGTGAGAGAGGAATTGAGTCATCAGGATAATTTATGATCTTTCTCCTAACTTGCAGCACATGAACATAATAATCCTTTGTTATTCAGTGAGTTCAATGCGCAAACACCAGAGCTGTGAGGAAATATAATTAAAATAGGATTTCTGTAGATTAAAATCTCTGTTTTATGTCCCCAAATGGTTTTACCTCATTATTACATTAATACTATTTACTCTTTTACTTTTCTAGTATATGGTCACAGCAAAATAGTCCTAGTAAGTAAATGAATAAAATAATGTTATTACTTTCTAGGAGTTCATAAAATTTCAGGGAATAAAGGAAACCCAACATTGTCAGAGTATTCAATAAAATATCTAGAAATTATGTTCTACCAGGGGATTTGTTTTGTTTAAAATATGATGCTTTTGTATCAACAAATAAAACATCTAATTAGATGAGATTTTTAAAATTCTTCTAGCTTTTTCTTGAGGATCATTTGATAAGGAACCAAAAATATATTCATCAACTTATTCAGAAGATAAATCTGAAAGATTAAGAAATATTCAGCGCACATTTCTTGTTCTTAAAGTCATGTTTTCCACTGGTTTGTAAAACTGTACTTTTCAAATGTATCTTTAGGGATAGTACATATTACCTTAAATACTCCCCACTTGGAAATGCGATTTGGCTTGACTGGGTGTTGGGGATAGCCTCAACCCCAAGGCAAGGGTGACCTGTCACATCCTGTCTTCTCACAAACACCTCGCTATGGCAGCATCCATCCTTGACGCCTTGGAAAATTGGGCAAGTCCCAGCCCTCTGTCTGCTGCCTTATTTATCATGTAGATGCAGCCCATGCACAACTCCAAACACCACACAGGAAACACTCTAAATTAACCCGTCAACTTCTCCAGGCAGCAGCAGGAGTCTCCACTCTGAGTGATCATTTGCTGAGTCACACTCTGGCTTCCCTCCATGAAGAACACTTGCTGGACAGTGCTGGTCCAGTGCTTTCAACCCTTGCTGTGCTAAGCCACTTCTCTATCCTCCAAGAGGCACCAGACCACATGTCTGCACAGCAGCACATGTGTGTCTACATCACACATAGCTGTCATGTTACATGTGGTTAGTGTATGTAAAAGTGCTAAGTGCACTTTTCTAAAGGTTGTGTAAAATATTTAACAAAGGATGCTAAGCTCTCACAATGTTGAATATTTTCTCCTATTTCTAAATGATGGGGTCCAGCTTTTAGTTTAGAAATAAAATATCCACAGGGAGACTCCTGACTCACCACCAGTAGGACAGCCACATTTCACAGTATCCCAGTGATTATCGTTGGGAATACTGTAATAAGTGTATTTCTAAAATGTTTCACTAGACATTGAGACAGTGTCTATTGCAATGGACTAGAATCCACTTAGGGACCTTGGGAGTAAATGGAGTATATGCTTTACAAAAATGCTGTCCACATGATTGGGAAATTGTAAGATGCACAAAAATCCCATAAAGACTGAATTTAAAATAAGTCAATAAAATCTCCATTCCTCTATATCTTAAGTGTTTAAAATATCTTATTCTTCAAATATGCCTTTTCTAAGGCACCTTAGTGCTTTTTAAAGAGCACTTTCATGCTCCTCTTCGCACTTCTTTTGTGTAGACTTCGGTTTAGGCAGATTTCTACAACATGCTGTTTACATTTAGGTAAAAGAGAAGACTTACTAATTAGCCATGATGTTTAATGAAAACATTTACACCTGATATCTCAGGTACCTGATATCTCCCATACCTAGTCATACATTAGTCAATTTAACAAATAGTCAATGATCCTTTCCTTAATTAAAGGTGAGACAAGATGGAGGAATAAGAGTATTTTTTTCTTAGTTCATTGTGATTTATCTCCATTTTTCTTTTCTTTCTTTCTTTTCTTTTCTTTTCTTTTTTTTTTTTTTTTTTTTTTTTTTTTTTTTTTTTTTTTTTTTTTTTTTTTTTTTTTTTTTTTTTTTTTTTTTTTTTTTAGGTTTTTTGAAACAAGGTCTCACTTTGTGGTTCAGGCTAGCCCTGAGCTCAGCCTCACACTCACATCACAGCAATCCTCCTGCCTCTGCCTCCCAAGTGCTGGGATCACAGGTGTGAGCCACCATGCCTGGCATTGTGGTATGTGGTACTAGTTGCCGCTGGGCGTGAGTCTCCACGCCCAGTATGGTATGTGGTTACTGAGGATCAAACCCAGGTCCTTGCACTTGCAAGACAGGCGCCGGAATCACTGAGCTAAATCCCTAGCCCTTATCTCCATTTTTCATGTAGCATCTGACCTCTGTCTAATCACAACCCCAGCTTTATCCTTATGCTACTAAGCAGAGGGCAGAGAGCCCTGAAGTTCACACATAATCTGAGCTCACACAGCTGGTAGCAGAGACGGAATTAGAGTCTGGGTTGACTGCAAAATCCAGGCTCTTTTGAAAACTTAACCTGGTTCCTTACTGTCTGAGTTTCTAGTAATTGAATGAAGAATGATAAATCAAAAACTTAAGACTAAGGAAAGGTATGGGCCAATGTCCTGTGTGTTCCACATTTATTTCGTTTCTTCCTGGCAGCTCAAATAACCATAGCATCCCTGGTGATCCTAAGCATTGGGCAGTGAACATGAAACGCTCTCGGGCTGGAGAACTAACTGATCAGCTAATCAGTCCAACATGCTGTAGACTGCAGTCTTTGCTTCCCTGTGTCTGGGAACGTGGATATAAAAGAGGAAAGGCAGTCCCATTCCTCTTATTGGAGTGGAAACATGAAAGAAGAGGGTAAGCAATAACACATATGAACATTCATTTGCAATTACTTCTCTTCCGGCTCAATGCAAAGCCATGAGTTACATGATAAACTAGCTCTGTGGGTGCTTCAAGCATAACAACTTCCTCTCTTTTCATAGATCAGAGTTATAGAATAATTCTCTCAAGTTGTACATCCATATATGTCTCTACAATTAGCCTTTTGGTGACAGCCAGATTTTTTTCTTTTTTGCCTTTAAGTGATCTTCAAATACTTTTCTCTGAAACCCCACACTTGTGGTTTGCTAAATGGTCCACAGATCTTTTCCTGAAGAGTTGCTTTTTTTCCCCTTGTTTTTCATGGCTCCTTCTGTTCAATGGCGGTACTAAATGTAAGAGTTGGGAATCTTCATTCAAATAACATGCAGATTAGGGATCTGCAATTAAAGTGAACTGTCAAAATGGTCTATATGCAGATGAGCCCAGAAGCCCAGTTTATCAATGATCTTTCTTAGTTGTGGAACTGAGCTACCATTCAACTTATCTCTGGCCACCATTGATAATACTGTTTTTAATAAGGAAAAATATGTGTTTCCCGTTCTGTATTGATTAATTTACTTAACAAGTAAGTAGTGCATGCCTACACAAGACCGAATAGTGTGGGTAAAATGGAAATAAAATCTATGACTGCTGGAACACTTGGTCTAGTGGCTAGTCAGTCAAACATACACACATGTACACACATACACACACACATGTGTACATATGGCTAAGGAAACTACTGCATACTACTGATGATACCCCAGGGGCATATATGATGAGCAGTGGAAGCCAGGTAAAGGTATCACCAAGGAGAAGAAAGAAGTCATGGGAAGAAAGAATATGCAGGAGAGGTGATCTTCCAGAGAACACAGGCAGCAGAAAGCACTTTAGAAAGCTGAGCAGACTGACAGAGAATCAAGCTAGGTGGGTCCACATGACAAGGGTGGCACAGTTTAGAAACTAAGTGAAGAGTTTATGCATTGTCTTTTAAACTTTCCCTTGGTTCTAGGGAAAATGAGTTACAGCACATGAGGAGCGTGGCCTTTCATCCCTTGTATGATGCAGTTCTCAAATTGAAAAGTGCATAAGTCACCTAGGAATGCCTGAAAATCATGGTTTCTGTGACCCTGGTCCAGAGAACACCAAGAATAGACCTATAGCTGGGTCCCTGAATGACCGTTTCTAATGGCTGTGCTCCTGTTTTTAGATCAGGTTTTGAGTAGCACTGCTTTTCAGATCTCCCTCTGAAAGTCTAAAGAATGTGTTGGGAAAGCATGAAACTGAGAAGAGAGACCAGCTAAGCAACCACTTATTCATCTATTTAGCACATCATCAATTTGAAACAGAATATACCAAACACAACTGTGATATAAAAATGAACAAAATAGAATCTTTTTTTTTTCTCATAGAGCTTTCATTCTTTTAGTTTTATTTTTTCTTTGAGATAAGATCTTGCTGATTTCAGGCTTGCCTCATATTCACTATGTAGTGTATGTAGGCTGGCCTTGAACTTACAGCGATCCTCCTGCTTTAGCCACCCAGGTGCTGGGGTAACAGACATGAGCCATCGTGTTTGGCTAGAGCTTACATTCTAATCAAGAGAACAGGTGATCATATTAATTCATGACAAGTGCTATGAAGAAAATTGAAAAGGGAGAAAGGGAACAGAGAATACTGTGTGGGGATGTTGATATTTTAGATTGCATAGTCAAACAAGGTGTTGCTGAAGGTACGACCCTCACGTGGAGGTCAAAGTGAGGGGTGGAGGCCAGCCCTGGAGCCATCGAAGAAAAAGCATTTGGGGGTGAGGATCAAGGTGTGCAGAGGTCCTCAGCTGGAGAGACGGAGTGCAATAGTGAGAATGACAACAAGGGTTAGAGGAGAGAGAGTCTGAGGTATGAGTCTGGGAGGGGAACGCAAGAAGCATGCACAGAGTGTAGACTGTATGTGGATTGATGTCCACGTGATGGAGCAGACACAGATCCCACACTCTGCCACTGAGACATTGGGCTCCAGTCAGACTGCAGCTTCTCCACCTGAAACTCGCTCTTCTGCCAAGTCACAGTGGCTTCTCTAGTTCTCGATTTCTCTCTTGGTGAAATAGGGGTCATAATGCTGAAGTGGTACACAGTGCGGCACAAGTTACAAAGCCATGAATTCCAAGTTCATATTAAGGCTGTGCAAATGTTGCCTACTTTGACTATATTTGTGCTTTGATTTAAAAAGAACCTGAAAAATCTGCTTTCCAGATCTCCTTTCGAAAGTCTGAAGAATGTGTTGGGAAAGCATGAAACTGAGAAGAGAGACAGCTAAACAACCACTTATGCATCTGAATAATTGATGAGAAAAGTGAATGTGAACCTGAGTGTAAAATTTGTGAGAAATAGAGGAGAGTGGAGTCATTGGTTAATGGATGAATGTATACTATCATGTATACTATCAAAAACACTGAAAATACACATAGAAAACTTGTCGTACTTATAGGACCTTCAATACAGTGTTAAATGAATATTAATTTAAGGGGAGATAGGCATTTGATATTTTAAGTGAAAAATTATTAGACAATTAAATATGATTTATAGCCAAAATTTTGAATGGATTTATAGAAAAATGAAGCAAAAAAACTCCTCCATTTCTAATACACAGAGAATGATCAAAATTTCAGTGTATTTTAAGATTTTTTGTGAGGCAAATTAATACACATAAGTTGTATGATTTTTAAAACTACTTTATTTTAATAAGTATTAATATTATTTTGCATTTTGTTAGTATTATTTGATTATAGCATAATTGATAATGCAAGAATAATTAAGTTATTATTATATCCAGTCTTTTGCCCATAATGTCCATTGCTCAGATCCAGCTGCTTTCTGTTTTGTTTCCTCGTATTAAGTAGAACTTTCTAACTTACAAAACACATTATTAAGAATGGCATTCTTTGGGCCAGGGATTTAGCTCAGTGGTTTCGGAATTTTTCTTGCAAGTACAAGAGCCCTAGTTCAGTCCCCAGGAACAACACACAACAATGCCAGGTGTGGTGACTCACTCTCACCAGCATCAGTACCACATACCACAGGGCTGGGTGTGGTGGCTCACATCTGTAATCCCAGCACTCAGGAGGCAGAGGCAGGAGGATTGTTGATTTGAGGCTGAGTTCAGGACCAGCCTGATCCATAAAGTGAGATCCTGTCTCAAAAGAAAAAAAAAAAAAGAATAGTATTTGGTTCTTTAGTCAGATAATTTCACACATTCAAAAGGAACATGGGTGCTTACACCATGGTACCAAAAGGACCCGAAAGAATACAGAAGAGATGGAGACTAACTTACACAGCGAGAAGGGCAGCAGAGACACTGAGGAAGGACAGTGATAATCCCAGGACACAGAGTAGCAGGTGTTGTTAGATAACAGAGCTCTGTCCACACAGTGAGTGGAAGAGTATCCTGAAACAAAATAGTTCTCCTTTTAATGACCAGGTTCCATTCCAGTGACTTGGCCTTGAAGTGAATTGGTCACTAAATGAGGAATTGTATATAGTGTGTGCATTCCAGTATTCAGAACAAGCACATGGTCAAAGAAAACTCCAACTTGATGACACTGTTTTTGTTTGCATAACTCACATACACCAAGTAGTGTATAACAGGACATAAAACTACAGTGCTGCACTATACAGCATGGTCAGCACAGATGATGACTTAGTGCCACTGCAAGGCCGTGCTGCCTCCCACTTGTGCTGTAAGTCCACACTCAGGTAGTAAATCTGGACAGTGCACCTTGCATGCTGGAGTGCAGAGTCATTAAACAGTAATCATTAAGGAGGAACACCTGTATGAGTCCGTGGAAACAAGTTGACACAAGATCAGGAATGAAGTTAGATAATCCATGGAGACCGTTCATAAAACACAGCATTTCTCATAGCAAGATGAACAGGCAGACATCGGGATATCAGTCTATATCACAAAAACAAGAGAAGGAAAGTAGAAGGATTCGTAGATCCAAAGATGACTATCCAATAAAAGGAAAGATAGAGTCTGTTTTCCAGTTTCAGGAACTGCACCTGTTTTGGACCAGTGCTCACCAACTATAAGAGAAGCCATATATTCAAAAGGGAGGTCCCTGAAGCATCATGTTAATGTATAAACCAAAAGTTCCTCAGTCTTTCCCAAGTGAGGCTCTTTGCTTATGAAAATATATTCTTGTGAGAGGAGAATATTCAGATATTTTGTAGTCCAGGACCAAGAGACCTAACACATGGATGTGTTGGTAATCAGTTGATGAGTTTTGCACCAAATTTTAAGGCAGAATTTATCATTCTTCCCCACAATGTCTTAGCCAGCACGTTATCCAAGATTTTGCAAGGGTTTCATCCACTGACAGGATTGGTATCCTACTTATCAAACTAAAGCATTCCCTTTAAAGTACAAAAGAGGGAGAAGCAGACATGTTCCTATGGAACTGGTGATCCTGGGTGCACCAGAGGCAACAGCTTGATTAACAATGTGAGGTCCCTAGTTCGAAACTGATCCCCACAAGGATGAGGCACCATCCTCTGTGCTCACTGAGACAAAGCAAGGGTCCATGAATCAGGGCAAGGGCAGGAGTGTCCCTACCTCACTGTCGGGAGCCCACTTCCTCCATGCATAGGATTCTTAAGCATCATTAGACCCAAATTCTTCCTCAGACTTAGTTCCAGCCCCAGCACGGTCTCACTGCTGCTTGGGCCAGTCTATATGAACAGAAGAGGCTCCGGGTTAGCGCTTTACCATCTTGGTCCCTGGGTATCAGTGTCACCTTGGACTCTGTGGCCAGTGATTCTCAAGGTATTCAGTACTTCTCTTTTCCTTAGAACACAGTCATAGGCTCAGATGGGAAGAGTGGAGAATTATCACATGGTGTTCTTTCCAAACTGTTTTAGGCCCTTCCTTTATCATACCTGGTTTCTGTACGTTGCCTCATACAGCTGACCATGAAAGGTCGCAAAGGTCAGGATAGCAATTCGCTATAAACGTGACAGACTGTCACACTCTCCCACCCAGACTGCAGTTTCCTTTGAGATATTGGCTGGAACACAGGACCCAGCCAATCCCATAGGTAGTCTCAGTCAGCACGCGATGCTGTGTGGGGAGCCCTCCAGTGTGAAGAGAGGGCTTCCCTCTGACACAAGTACCTTCCTTTCAGACTTTGTCAGATTCAAGTGTGAAGTTAATTAATACAAATATCCTAGGTCTTTTCCTGTGTGACCTTGTAATTCTGCCTCAGGATTATATTAAAGTTTTTCTCAGATAAACTTTTTCCTGGTATCTGAGGATAATGTAAATATTCTTAATGTCTAGCTCTTTGAACACTTTACACATTCTCCGCCTCCTCATTTAATTATTAACATTTTATTTCATTTATAAATAGTTTCCTTGTGTTGAATGTGGTATAGTATTTGAAACCGAGGCTTTCATCTTGAGCTACAAACTCAGACCACTTTGTTTTTCTTTGAAGACAGTATTTCACTAAGTTACTAACTTGCTCACACTGGGCTCAAACTTGTGACCCTCCCATCTCAGAAGGTTGGAACTGCAGACATGCACCACCACTCTGGACTCTATCTTCACAATTAAAAATCAGATTGGCTGAACAGTTTAAGACTGGGCCTAGTATCAGTAGACAAAGAGGAAAAGAGAAATATACAATATAACCCAGGAAACTTCCAGTTAGACAGATTTCTGGTGGTTGGTAGACAGAGGAAAAGAGAAAGTTTGAGGAGTGTCAGATGACCTTCTGGAAGAGAATATGTTTACTTTCCAGAAAGAATGTTTACTTTTTCCAAAATTTATTATTGAAGAATATTTACCCATAATTTTATTTAAACTACACTTCATCATTTATATTAAAACTCTTTGTGCTCACAAAGTGCTTTCCAGATCTGACTCTTAGCAGTTAACATAAACTGTTATTACTTCTTGTTGAAAATATTCTCATATCTGTATCCTTCTAATAGGTAAGAAATTATGAAGATGTAGAAAGTGGTTTACAGAGAAACTTGATATTTGACATAAAGTAAAAATATTCAGCTCACTCACTCTCTCTCTCTCTCTTCCTCTCTCTCTGTTTCTGTATCTCTCTCTTTCTGTCTCTCTCTCTCTCCCTCTCTCTCTCCTTCTCTCAGCTAGTTTTTGAACACATGGTTACCTCTCTAATTCAACAGTTACCTCCACAAATGACCACATGGGAAAGCCACGTCCTCCAGGTCGATCTAGCACTTAGTGAACCTGATGGGTCTGGGCTTTCTGCAAAGCACAAAACAAGCTTTCTTTACTCTTTGATCTTCAGAAAGATCAGCTGACCTGAATTTCTTAGAGCACCTCTTCAGACTCACAGAAAGGGTCTCCTTGATGGAAATTCTATTCTAATTTTAAATGGAATGGAAAACAAAAATGAGTATACAGCATAAGCTCATAAATAATTGATAAAACGTGAAAGCATGCTTTACCTTCTTATAATATTAGATAAATGAAAATTAAAAATATACCAGGATACTATTGTTGACTTAGTTATTTTTCTCATTGCTGAGACAAAATATCTGACACCCAAAACTAAAGAAAAATATTTATTTAGCTTATAGTTTTTTTGAGATTTCAGTCCATACTCAGCTGGCTCCAAGGCCAGGTGGCATAGCAGAGGAGAAACTGATTATGGCAGGCAGAAGGTAGAAAAGCAACAAAAGATGACCACAGTTCTTTCTAGACCTTATAACTTAGCCAGGCTACTTAGGGCGGGCAGAACTCAGGGCAGGCAGCACTCACACCCTCAGTCCTAGAGCCATTGATCTTGGCATTGCCCAGTAAGTCAATGCCAGCATTACACACTCATAATCCAGCTACCTCTGAAAAAGCCCCACCAATGACTGCTTCAGGGTTTGGAGGGACATCAAAACACAAGCAATAGCCTTGATTACTACATGGTTAAAAATCTGAAATATTCCTACGAATAATGTTTTTGAAACAACAGAGATATAAGCATATATGTTCAAAAACATTCCGTTGCTGTAAGTACTCAAAGTAAATGAATTTATAAAGACCAAAAGATTACTTGGACTTGTGGATTTGGGGGCGCAGGCCTTTACTGGGCAGATGATTGATTGCAGGTCTCGGGTATGTATGGCCGGGTGTGGCCCACAGGTCAAGGGAAGAACAAAACCCCTCCTCTCATGGCTCAAAGTCTAAGAGGAGGAGGGTGGGGCTGAGTTTCTGTCCCCAACAAGGGCCTGATGACCTTCTGCCTGGCCCTGTCTCTTAAAGATTCCACTTCCTTTCACTGCACCATAAGCTTTACTTAACACATGAGCCAGTTTTTAGAGCAAACATGTATAGAGTGAACAAATATACCATTTGTGCTTGATGGGAATATAAATTGGTTGCTACGAGATCCAAAATTATTTTTTTAAAGACTTTGTTTTCCGCAAGAGTTTCAGAGGGTACTTTGGTTCTCTCATGTAGAATATTACTGAAGTCTATTTTATAATTTTATTCTTTAGACAAAACTTTCAGAAAGTATTTGTATTGCTGAGTTAGGATAGATTATCAGAGTAATAATTCTAAAGTAAAATCTTAAAAACTCATTTAGAAATCTGTGTGACAATCATGCTCAATGTGTTCTCCTTCCACTCTGCTCTCTAGAAACATTTCTTACTTTCTTTTTTCCATCTCTGCCCATCTCTAATTATATTTACTTAATCATTATAAGTTTCTGCATCCAATATAAGTGATTATATACAACTGAGTCAATTGATATATTGATTACCAACTCAAGACAATCAGTTAATAATTTGTATACTTTGAGAGCATTGAAAATTTGTGAGTGTTCACATTAAGATTCAAATTTTTTGCCATTCTTTTTTTTTTAAATTGAAATCTTTGTTGTATTATACAGTACCCGCATGTACTAAAGATACTAAAAAGAATTTCATTGTTAGGAATTACTCATATGCACTAACAATAGATTTTAAAAATGTGTTATATATGACTGTATTTTGCTTTGTTTGGGCATGTATCTAAATCTTGATTGCACTCAACAATGAGAATTTATACCAGTATATGACACAACTTAATTCTCATTTTTTTCCCATAGCCCCACCCACCCTACCACCCCCACCCCCTATATACATAAACTTTGCTTCCTTTCTTTTTTGTTATAATCTCATTTTTTCCCCCTTTGTGTATTTTCTATTTCACAATACATAACATGCAATTCTAGAACTCATTTACATCTTCATTTTCTCATACCAGAGAAAAGATGCAATATTTACTTATCTGTGACCTATTTATTTCACTTATGAGGATATCCTCAAGGTATGTCCATTTAAGTAGAAATGCCATTCTTATACTGGAAACTGAATCTGCATTTCCTTCACTTTTTTTTTTTTTTCACAGTATTCCAATGTATAGTTCTGGCTGGTCTTGAACTCATAGTAAGTCTCATGCCTCAGACTCCCAACTGCTGGGACTACAGGCATGTGCCATCAAATCTGGCCTACATTTCTACTTCACCTCAATATTCTAGAGTTGATGAACTGTAGCCACTGGACAAAGTCACATCCAGTGAAGTGTAAGACATGATGCTCTCTCCCACATCATCAGATACATGCCAAAACAAAGCAAAATACAGTCATACATAACACATTTTTAAAGTCTGTTAGTGCATATGAGTAATGCCTAACAATGACATTCTTTTTAGTATCTTTGGTATATGCAGGTACTGTATAATATTCAATATTTAAAAAGATAATTTCCTACTCATTAAAGAAAGTCTCAAAAATAAGAAATCTCATGGGGAAAGATGCCATAAAATGCCCAACTGTTTTGTCTTGATGACACTAGAGGATGAGTGCTTCTTGGACTCAGTTTATGGAGCAACATCAGATCTTATTGCGGTGCATGCGAGTTCTAAGGCCTTGACCCTGTAGATGTGTGGGGCTGGGTTGTTCTTTGCCATGGTGGTTGTGCTGGGCATTGCAGAGTGCCCAGCAGCATCCCTGGTTTCTGCCCACTGGGTGCCAGCAGCATCTGTCCACCTTGTCTTCCCCTGCAACTCTCAGAATCTCCCCAGGCAATGCCAGATGTCCTCAGAGGGACAGAATCAACACCAGCTAGGAACTCCTAGCCTAATTGTAAATCAAAATGGCAGAAAATATCACGGTTTTGATAAAGCATGTTTCCAACTGACTTTTTCATATGGGTGTATGGCTAACCTCCCATTTCATATTTAAGCAGTTTGAACATGACAACCACATTTTGAAAGCAGCTTCCATTATTATCAATAGTCCTTCCCTCTACTTTAGATTAAATTGTGCTGCTTCAGATGTTTTCAGCCATGGCTTATGAATCATGCTTGACATCAAGGCTTAGACTATTAGGCTAAGTAAAAAGCAGTTTTAAAATGGTTTGGTGGTGCCAGAAAATAAAGCGCTTATTATACAGGTATGCAAATTATGCAGGATCCTAAGGTTGTAAGGAGGTGACCGCCCCTGTTTTGGAGGAAAGTTTGACTGCTTATCAATTGGGCTTTTGTCCAATATTAACGCCTCAAGTGCAAAATGTGTCTATTCCTGTTCAAGTCATTATTCATCTCTGACAAGATCAAACCTTCCTTCAGAGAGAAGGTGAAAAAAAGTGTTCTACCTAATCTTTCTGCCTTTGGGTTTAAACAAGGATTTGGTTGTCAAAGTAGAAAGTAAGATTCTGTGGAGTCCTCAGATTCCTTCTAAAGAGGTGAGCAGTAGAGGGCTGGGGAAGGAGGACAAGACATTATTTTCCCACCTTTAAAACTATTATGAGAGGACTTCAGGATAAAGGCCTTGTCACCTAGTGCTCAGCAGTATCCCATGTGGCTCATCCCTTGGGTTTAACTGGACTGTGGTGTCTGCCATACCTACCTTGTGCGACAAGTCTCCACACCCGCAGCCCACTAAGCTTGGTTAGTTTTCTTTCCCCTGAATCTTCCCTGGTAACAATACCTGATTGGATTAGCAGTAGACACGTGACCCAAGAACATCCAATTTCTGACAGCAGATGGATGTTTTGTGCTTATAAAAGATGACCTAGGACAGATGTATTTCCTCCTGGGAATTTATCCTAGGGAATATTCAATAGAAATTCTAGTGGACAAATTGTGTAAAGAAATACCTGGACCACAAGGTAATCAAGGCTGCAGATACACTCAGAGTCAGAAGGGCCTTATATTTAACTGAAGTACTGAATAAGAAAACCATCTATGAGTGTTCATCTATGAGTACATCTATGAACTAAGAATTAGAAAAAATATCCTCCGGGTAGTGGAAAAGAATAAGCCACTTTTTGACTGGTTGGTTTAGGGCAAAGAAAAAGCATTTTTAGTAAGTTCCTAATCTTCTCTTTTCACTAGAATTGTAAGGAGTCCAGCAAAAGAGTGTCAAAAAAAGAGTTAAGGATGTCAGCTGTAGAATCAGACAATCTGAGTCCAATAAAAGTTCATCCACCCAATAGCCAAAGATCCACACATACTCAGATTACAAAACTCTGTGCTGTGGTTTCTCTTTCCTCACAATCTGAGGTGCATAAGGTTGAAAGGGACTCATCCAAAAGTCTTTCTGGGTGGGTGAATCTTTGAGGATGCTCACTGTATGCATCAGCCTTTCCACTGGTGGACACAATGTCCAGCACTCAGAGCTCAAAGGAAGAGAGGTTTAGTTTGACTGATATTTACAGGGTATTGGTCCAGGGTCAGCTGGCACCAGTGCAGAAACATCATGGCAGAAGGGTGTGGGGGAGCAAGACGGCTCAGTTCATGGACATCAGGAAGTAGAGAGGAGGAGCAGTGCCAGAGAGCAAGAGTGAGGGTCCAGTTGTAAACCTCAAGCCCACACCTTCACAACACACTCAGACACACCTGGATCATGTTCCGTCAGTCCCAGAACCAAACACTTTGATACTTCACACTCACCTTCTTTTGTTGCCAAGTCCCCGGCATTTTCTTTTTTTTTTTTTTTTTTTTTAATCTTTATTGGTACATTAAATATACACATCATGATTGCACTCCATAATGGGGATTTGTACCAGTATAAGACACAACTTAATTCACATTTTTTCCCATAGCCCTACCCACTCTACCACCCTCCCATATACATAAAACTTGTTTCCTTACTTTTTTGTTACAGTCTCAACATTTTCCCCCTTCTTCCTATTTAACACTGAGCATTTTCTATTTCAAAATATATAACATACAATGCTAGGACTCATTTACATCTTCATTTTCTTATACCAGAGAAAAGATGCGATATGTACCTATCTGTGTTCTACTTATTTCACTTATGAGGATATCCTCAAGGTATGTCCATTTAAGTAGAAATGATTCAAACTTATCATTTTTTATGGCAGAGTAATACTTCATTCTGTAGAAGAACCACAGCTTTTTTATCCAGTCTCCAGTTGATGGACACTTGGGTTGTTTCCAAAATGTAGCAACCACAAATTGGGCTGCTATAAACATCGGTGCACATATGTCACTGTGATATGAGTCTTTTGATTCTTGTGTGTATATACCAAGCAGGGCAATAGCTGGGTCAAATGGGTCCGTCAATCCTAGCTTTTTGAGGATTCTCCAAACTGATCTCCACAGGGGTTGTATGAGTCTACAGTCCCACCAACAGTGGAGAAGGGTTCCTTCTTCTCCGCAGCCTCGCCAACATTTGCTGTTCACTGATTCTGAAATGGTAGCCATTCTATGTGGAGTGAGATGAAATCTCAATGTTGTTTTCATCTGCAACCCTTGAATGACTAATGATGTTGAGCATTTCTTCATAAGCTTCTTAGCTGCTCTTACTTCTTCCTCTGAAAAATATCTATTCATTTCAGAAGCCCATTTTTGAATTGGGTCATTAAATTTGGGTGGGCTGATTTTTTGAGCTCTTTATATATTCTAGATAGTAGCCTTTTATCTGAGGAACAGCTGGTAAAGATTTTTTCCCACATTGTTGGTTGCCTTTTTGCACTGTTGGTGGTTTCCTTTGTGTGCAGAAGCTTTTTAAAAGAATGAGGTTCCATTTGTTGATTTCCTCAGCCAATTCCTGTGCTATAGAAGTTTTGTTCATGAAGTCTTTCCCTAAGCCAATGTCTTTGAGAGTTTTACCTAATCTGTTTTGCAATAGATTTAGAGTGTCTGTTTTAATATTTAGGTCTCTTATCCACTTTGATTTTAGCTTGGTACACGGTGAAAGAGTTAGATCTAGTTTTAGTCTTTGGCAAGTTAAAGCCCAGTTTTTCCGGCACCATTTGTTAAAGAGGCTATCTTTCCTCCACTGAGGATTTTTTGCTGTTTTGTCAAATATGAGGTGGCTCAGTGTATCTGGAGTAGTTTCTGGATCTTCTAGTCTACTCCATTGATCCTTGGGTCTGTTACTTTGCCAATACCATGCAGTTTTTATCACAGTGGCTTTATAATATAGTTTCAGGTTCGGAGTTGTGATACCCCCCACCATGTCCCTGTTGCTTAGAACTACTTTGGCTATTCTAGGTCTTTTGTGGTTCCAGATTAAAGTTTGGATATTTTTCTCTAGATCTGTGAAATATGCTGTTGGGATTTGAATCAGGATTGTGTTGAATGTGTAGAGTAGTTTTGGGAGTATAGCCATTTTGACAATATTGGTTCTTCCTACCCAGGAGCAAGGTATGTCTTTCCATTTTTTGATATCATCTTCTAGCCCCTTTTTCAGAGAGCTATAGTTTTCAGAGTAGAGGTCTTTCACCTCCTTTGTTAGATCGATTCCTAGGTATTTTATTTTTTATTTTATTGTGAAAGAAACTGACTCCCCAATTACTATCTCAGTTGGTCTAATGTTTGTGTAAATGAAGGCTATTGATTTTTGAACATTGACCTTGTAACGAGCTACACAGCTAAAACTGGCCATTAGGTCCAGCAGTTTTTTAACTGAGTTTTTAGGATCCTCTAGATAGAGTATCATGTCGTCAAAAAATAATGACAATTTAACTTCTTCTTTTCCAATCTTTATTCCTGTTATTTCTTTCTCTTGCCTAATTGCTATGGCTAATATTTCCAGAACTATACTGAACAGAAGTGGTGATAGAGGACACCCTTGTCTTGTTCCTGATCTTAGTGTGAAAGGTTTCAATTTTTGACCATTTAGTATGATACTGGCTGAAGGTTTCTCATAGATAGCTTTTATTAGCTCGAGATACAGATCATCTATTCTGATATTCTGTAGAGTTTTAAACATAAATGGGTGCTGTATTTTGTCAAATGCTTTTTCTGCATCAATTGAGATGACCATATGATTTTTGTCCTTAAGCCTGTTAATATAGTGTATAACATTGATTGATTTATGTATGTTGAACCATCCTTGCATCCCAGGGATGAATCCAACTTGGTCAGGGTGTATAATCTTTTTGATAATTCTCTATATTCTGTTTGCCAGGATCTTATTGAGGATTTTTGCATCAATATTCATTAGAGATATTGGCCTGCAGTTCTCTTTTTTGGTTGGGTCTTTCTCTGCTTTTGGAATCAGGGTAATGGTTGCTTCCAGGAATGAGTTTGGGAGTACTGCTTCCTTTTCAATTTCATTGAAGAGTTTCAGAAGTAGAGACACTAACTCTTCTTTAAAAGTTTTATAGAATTCAGCAATAAAACCGTCAGGTCCAGGGCTTTTCTTTGTTGGCAAGTTTTTAATTACATTTTCAGTTTCACAGATTGTTATTGGGGCATTTAACATTTCTATATCTTCTTTATTCAGCTTTGGGAGTTCATATATGTCTAGAAATCTATCCATTTCTTCTACATTTTCCATTTTATTGAAGTATAAATTTTCAAAGTAAGTGTTTATTATCCTCTGGACTTCCTCTGGGTCAGTAGTAATTTCTCCATTCTCATTCCTAATAGCATAGATATGAGCCTTTTCCGTCCTTTGTTTAATGAGGTTGGCTAAGGGTCTATCAATTTTGTTTATCCTCTCAAAGAACCAATTTTTTGATTCATTGATTTTTTGAACCATTCTCTTGGTTTCTATTGCATTAATTTCTGCCCTGATCCTTATAATTTCTTGCCTAGTGTGAGCTTTGGGTTTGTTTTGCTCCTCTCTTTCTAGTTGCTTGTGGTTCAGCATTAAGTTGTTTATTTGAGCTTGCTCTGTTTTCTGGATGTAGGCTTTCACTGCTATGAATTTTCTTCGTAGAACTGCTTTCATTGTGTCCCATAAATTTCTGTATGTTGTACTGGGGTTATCGTTTATTTGTAAGAACTGCTCAATTTCTTCTCTAATTTCTTCTGTGATCCATTGGTTGTTCAGCAGAATGTTGTTCAGTTTCCATGTGTTTGTGAAGATCCTGGGCTTTCCTTTGCTATTCGGCTCCAATTTCAGGGCACTATGGTCCGACAGTATACAAGGGATAACTTCAGTCCCTTTATATTTGCTTAAACCTGTTCTATCAATGAGCACATGGTCTATTTTGGAGAATGATCCATGAGCAGCTGAGAAGAATGTAAGTTCTGACTTTGTGGGGTGTAATACTCTGTAGGCCTCTACTAAGTCCATTTGCTGAAGAATCTGGTTGAGCTCAAGGATTTTCTTATTGACTTTTTGTCCAGTCGATCTGTCTCTTTGTGACAGTGGGGTACTGAGGTCCCCTACTATGATTGTATTGGAGTTTATCTGGTTTTTCAAGTCTGTTATTTGTTTTACATAGTTGGGTGCATTAGAATTTGGAGCATAGATATTTAAGATTGTGATTTCTGTCTCTTGGATTTTTCCCTGAACTAAAAGATAGTGCCCATCTTTATGTCTCTTTATCAGTTTTGGCTTGAAGTCTATTTTGTCTGCAAATAAAATGACCACTCCTGCTTTCTTGCTGTTTCTAGTCGCATGGAATATTGTTTTCCATCCCTTTACTTTTAGTCCATGGGTTTCTTTCTGAATTAGGTGTGTTTCTTGTATACAGCAGATTGTAGGATCTTGTTTTTTGATCCACTCTGCCAGTCTGTATCTCTTAATTGGCGCATTGAGTCCACTGACATTAATGGTTATGACTGATATAGGTAAATTGAGTGCTGCCATGTTTTCCTGTTCTTGGCTGTGTTATTCTACTTTTGCCCTTTCCCCATCAGTTTCTTGTTTGGTCCCATGGGTTGACTCGGTTAGGTCTCATGGATTTGTAACTTTCCTTATTTTTCTCCAAGATATTCTTTAAAATGTTTTGGAGCACAGGTTTCATATTTGTGAAATTTTTCAGGTGTTCTTTGTCA